>JAOWBH010033814.1:0-15667 GCA_028566215.1 Silene coronaria
GGGTCAGGTCATTTCGGGTCTGTAGACTTCGTGTTTGGGTTCGGGTTAGCATCAATTTATTTGTGGATAATAATCATTTTGCAACAATAAACATCCGATCGGATCAATTCGGGTTCGAGTCTTGAGTTCAAGTGTCAGATTATTCGGGTCGGCCAATTTTACCAGGTCTATTTTTGAGTTTCATTACTAATTCGCTAACCAAGTTTCCCCATCCTTGTTTTCGTTTCCAAATTTCAAATCTGGATTTCGCCACCAAATAAAGCTTAAGTAGGCCTACAAATGCGTTGAAATTAGGGTGATAAAAATTTGGGTCAAATCAGAAAACGATTTTTAAAGAAGTTAACTACGAATTAATAGGTGTCATGATAATCGAATATTCTTAAGGACTCAGGTTAAAGTCTCCTCCAGACCAATCTAGTTGAATGTTTATGGCCTGAGGGCTAAGGCTACACTTTATATAAATTTCAGTTTGTCACTCTCGAATGACTTACTTGAATAACATGATATATGTGATGAGTAAACACTAAAGGTAGTGACGGAGGGATCTCGTTATAAAAAGAAAAGAAAAAGAAAAAGGAGAATGGAATATTAGGAAGAGTACAAGGTTCCGTGAAACAAGCGGGACTGAGAGAAAGAGAGAGAGAGAGAGAGAGAGAGGAGCATATAAGCGTTACAGTTGGGGGAGTACAGGTCTGGGTGGCAATCATGTAATCTAATAGGTAATAAATAAAAGAGGAGATTAGTTTAGGAATTAGTGAAGTGATAACCACTTTACATTATACTAATCATATATAACACTGTTACTATTATTATATGTTCCAAAGTGTGTGACAACCCCAAAACAGCATTTCTCTGACAACAACGTCCTGCATTTCTTTCTTGGTTTTTTATACATTGCTTTTGTTTTAGATAACTACTACCAAGTACTACTTGGTATTGAATTCACCCAATCTCTTGTTAGCAATAAGAACGAGGAGACCCAACTGACGTGTGTCAATTTATCAAATGATTGTCAAATGCATGATCAAAGTTACCAAACAAAAAGAAAAAAACGGTTTCGGTATCGAGGACAGGAAGGCACGCATTGAATGCAAAACTAACACAGTGGGATTTCAAGTTTGACAAAGCATGAGGATTTTGAGATGTAAATATGAAGATGACGACCCGGTCAAAAGCATACCACAAGTTCATATGGCAGTTGTGACTCTTACGGTTAACAATCAATTGAATACTTCCGTTTCGCACTTGACAGTGTTAAGACAGGGTCATCTACATTGTGTCAGCAGGATTCACATAGATACAAGACACCAACCTATTTGTCAAACTGTCAAGTATGAACAAACGATTTTCAAACACAGCCGTTAAACTATCCGCATTGTTTTTAGGTTCTAGAGCAAATGAAGTTTCATAAAACACTATGACCAAAGGCAGGGAACAGAATTTCAAAAATTTACAGGAAGACACGCAATTAAAAAGATAATTAAATAAATTTTCTCCTTGAAAAGTTGGTCATTTTCAAATGTCTTGCCGAGTTTAGAACTCATCCTTGTTCGCCTCACCTCTCTTCCGCCATTGCACAAAACATGTACTAGAAGAAATGTTAATAGCGAAATTGTTTTACTGCCCCTGGCAAAAGAGTGGGAGTTACAGCAAAAGAAGGGAGTTGGAATTGGAGCGGGGGTTGGGTTTGGAGTACATGGGATATGCACAATAATACACAAGGAACAATGACTACTTGAGAAAAAATGGCTAATTTTACCTTGCTTTTTTTTTTTAATTAATGTACAAAACTACTGTAGTTTTAACATTCACACTATATGATATTCCAGGGATGGTCAAATTGCAGTTAATATATGGGCATAGTAAAGGAAGCACCTTCAAATCTTCAATGTACATGTGCAGTTTGGATGGTTCCTGAGCTGAGGATTTGTTGGCGTATCTGTATAATCGCAGCTTTGCATTTCTCAAGAAGATACTCAAGATCCTTTTTGAAGGACCCTTCTGGATCATTCAAGGCGCGTATAGAGTTGAGACAAACAAGAAGGGTACCTCCCTCATGTAGAAGAACCTGCAGCCATACACAAGTTCAAAGAAGAAATTAGTTGTAGCAGCAGAAGCAGCTGCTACAGAGCTTTATATTCATTTCCCAGGAGACCAAACAATCTTTGTTGAATCCAGAATTCCAGACTATGATGCAATAAATCAAAATGACCATTAAATTGGGTCGGCTTCTCTTTTTTGTAAAGTAGCACTCATTCTATACGATTTTAAACGCAATTAATGGGTCATTTAGGAAACCAGCTGTGTTTTTAAAAAAAGTTTTGATACAACCTACTTTTCATCCCACCATTAGTGAGAGCCTTAAGGCACTATTGTTGGATATTACGGAGTATAAGATGCTACCGGCTGGTACTGAATTTCAGTCGCTATAGTCACATAAAATATTACTCCATATAATAATATAATGCAAGGGTTATGTTGTATTATTATACCGATTAATATTCTATGTAAATATGGTTGTAATGACCAGGCGACATAAACTCCTTTAATCTGGTCATAAGCACTAACAATAACAGCAGGAGAGTGCAAATGAAAGATGTTCTTACTGTTAGCCAAAGTGGAAGGAATCCCATGACGGAAGGTAAGGAAGCCACAACTATAGCAGATAATGCAAGGGCTACATTTTGTTTAACCTACAGAAGGCAAACAGAAATGAAATCAAAAACACAATACCAGAAATTGAATTTGAAACAAAGGTTGAGAGTAACAATTCACAAAAGTGCCACACCAGTGAAGTTGTTTGATGAGCTTTAGCAACACAGAACGGAACTCCCGAAATGTTGTCTTGCAAAAGAAGAACATCTGCAACAGCTATGGCTGTTGCGCAGGCTCGTTGAGCAAGTACAATGCTGACAGTAGCTGCGGCTAATGCTGGAGCATCATTGATTCCATCTCCAACCATAATAAGTCCATCGCCTGCGTCAAATAACAGAAAATTCAAGACATCTTGACCGAAAATAAACAATAGGGCAAGGAGGATAAAGCCTAAAGACTAATGAAACATGAAACATCACTTTCATGTTTCAACCTGATGTGCTCATCAATTAATCACGTTTCTTATATACGGATGTTCGGAATGTCCACGTGACTTACGGTATGATTAATGTTTAGATGGACTTGGGGTGAGACTGTGACCATACACCATTCAGACATTGTTGAATGACAAGACTTGCTTAAAAAGTTTTAGCGCTATGGTGTATTTGAAACGCATTATCGAAATCTCAGACTAGAAATCATTAAGGTGGCGGGGACGCGGGGGTAATGGGGTCATATCTTCAAAGCTCACCCACATGCTCAAAATACAGAAAGCTTATGACTAGTATTGATAATTGCATTAAAATATTCATCTATGGCTGCTACTTCAAGATACAAGGATATAAGGTTTTATGAGTCATTTTGCTTCTTTCATCATATTTGTAAGGCTGAAGAATCAATAACGAGGTTTTGACTCTATTGGACAAGGACATAAGGTTTTGTGAGTCATTTTGTTTCTTTCATCATATTTCCAAGACTAACAAGAAAATTCTTCACACTAACTTCACAAAGGTGTGCAAAAATACAGCAGGTTCAAGTATTAGTCATAAGAGTTCATCAATTGTTACTAATCTACTAGAAACCTCTTATTGAGGACATCTTCACACCCTTAAAAAATTGATAAATGCAAAACAGGTCCTCATTAGTTTCCTACTTCCCAAGGGATGATGGATCTTATAATATTTCTTGTACGTTTGGCAACACAAAACTTTCGCATTTGCAGACAAGCATACCATTAAACTAACGCAAAACAATGATGTGACCTTGCATGCTGACCTGTTTCTCTTGAAATTCGCACCACGTGATTTAACTTGTCCTCAGGTTTGAGACCAGAGTGCACGTCAGTGATGCCAACAGCACTTGCAACTCTTTGTGCACTTGAGTCATGATCACCAGTCAACATCATCACCTTAAACTTTCCTTGATCTACCAACCATGCAATGACATCCGAAACCCCCGACCGGGCATCATCCTCAAAATGAAATAATGTTACCTGCATGCAGTTTGAGCCACTATCAATATATCTTAATACAAAACACAGCTAAAACATGACGACTGCAACACTCTTAACTTCTGACAGAAGTTTATAAACATTCATAGCAAGAGAGAAAATGCAGTCTCAACCAATTAATGCACACAGAAATGAAAGTTACTACAGATGACAGAAAACCAAGGCAAGCACGGAACTCGTGATGAGCCCTTTCCATCTAATAGTTTCTGTACAAATATTGAACTATATCGTGCTAACGAATTTAGCGAAGATAATACTCTAGTAAAATTCCAGGATATGATCTATATCGTGCTACGATTACGCCACAATCTTAACCTGCAGAGATCTAACATGTTGCAGTTAAAATTTGGCATTCTTCTGATAAACTTGAAAGATTTAGGGTTCATTTTCCTTTTTTGATTTTCCAATTTTTATGTGTTGTTTGTTTCAATTTACTTGGAACATAAATGCTTGTTTAAGACGGGAATATCCGTATTAAACTTAAAACGGGTCGAATTGATAGATGACAGTCATTAAGGATAGATATATCAACCGACTATTGTTAATTGGAACCCTAACTGAAAGAAAGCAATATATACTCAAGATTGTATGATAAAATCTTGAAACTGGAAAATGACAGGAGGAGATGAGCACTTTAGGTCTTCCAATGGTCGTTAATTGTCCGAACATCGTCATGGTAATGAAATATCGTTGTAAGGGTAAGCACGTTTGTACAGATTACAAGCTACAATCTGTTGACACTGTTGATCCTCTAAGGTCAAAAACATGATGCTGGATATCAGAGATTCATAAGGCACCTAAACTTTACTCGAATGTTGAAACTAACTCTTTGTTTGGATACATAAAGAGGATGGAAACGTAAGGGATGGAGGGAATGCATTTATGGTACAATGACTGAGGTTAGGCCGCGACAACCATTCTGCGATCATGTATCAAACAGAGACTTAAGAAATGAATAAGGCAGTTATAAAGCACATATTTGCCATTATGATATTGTACCTTCTCATTTACTGATAGAGCAGCATGAACAAAGTCGTTGCCAAAGGTTGATGAGCTCACAGCTTCCATTATCTTCCGAGATTCATCTTCATTTTTAAATAGTGAAGCAATATAGTCGACAGAGCCCAAGGTTGCTTTTAGAGGTTCACGACTTCCTATTCCTGACTATAACAACAACAACAACAATTCAATTAAAACAACAAACTGACAAAGTAATGACTGCGAATAAAAAACAATTACCAACTCCAATCTACATCAAGTACCAATGGCCCGCAAATGTAATTTGAATCGTGGGCACTTTGGCGGAATGAGTGCATATATATTTCCCCTTTCCCCTTCTTCAAGGTGGCAAGGGGGCGTTAAGTGGTACACAGAAGAAAGCCACAAATGGTTATGCTAATCAAAAGCCCTACCTCATTGCCGGATACAGTCGCAAATAGACCTCTACCAGGTACAGACTGAAAGCTTTCAACAGAAATAGAAGGAAGGTCCAGACCCGTGCTATGATCAACAACAGCTCTGCACAGAAAAACTGCACATTATTTCAGCACCGAAGGACTTCACTATAACTAGCTAATTGCCAAACTAGGATTTTTGTGCATTACTTAGCTTACAAGAAATAAAAAGGATTTTTTTTCCCTTGATTTACTATATTAGATGTACCAAACAAATAGATGACCAGCAGATTACACCTATATTTCAATACATATAGAGAAAGTGCGACATCAGCAAGTCATATAAAGTATAATATACGATTTTTGCACTGTCAAGCAAGGTTTTAAATAGCGGTATCGGTCGCGGTAACAGAGTCGCGGAATCGTCCCCGACTCGGCCGTCGCGCTCCGAATCGCTGTTATCTCGGTGATATTTATTTTACAAGGTTTTGTAGATATTTTATCATCTAGTGACTATTTCATATAAAGTTAAGATTAATTCTATATAGGATAACAATACTATATAGTTTCTAAGAGCTTTTCACTAAAAATCTTGGCTGGTACAAGTTATAACTCGTTCATATCGGGTTCATCGCGGGCTGTATCGGGCCGAGTTGACTGATACAAGTTATAAATCGGTTGTCTCGGCCGATACTTTCGTGTTTTCAATTTGCCCGATACATCTCGGGATATCTCGTATCGGCGGCCTCCGATACCGATACATCTCGGGCAATACGATACGTCTCGGCCGAGATTTAAAACCATGTTTAAAGTGTTTTAATCAATGACCCAACCCAAAATTGTATTATAATGAAAATGACTCAAACCCGAAATGACATGAGAACTTGACAATCCAAATTGCCTGAAAACCCGAAATGACCCGTCCTGAAGTAAAAATGTGTTGCCGACTCAAACCCAATCCCATTGACCCACTTGTCACATCTAATGGTACACACAAAACTGTCATTCTACCATTTATCTTAATTTGGGTAGGATCCTCTCATATCAACCTAAACAAACTCTAGGCAACTCCTGTGGAAACTTTCAACTAAGGTTCTAAATTACTAAACGTGCAAAATTATTCTCCTGCAATTTCGGCAGAGATGTAAAAGCATACTGTATTTGTTTATGATTTTAGCATGACTTGATGTTCTCATCCCAAAAAAATCAAACATGGCAGCATGCAATGTTAATAGTACTCCGTACCATATGCAAGTTGACATTTGAAAATATACAAGGTTGTGCCGTAATGCCTTACCTCAGTCCTCAGACATAACTTTGATTAGTAGCTCGAGGTAAATGAAAGTCTTCTAAGATTTCATCCAGTGTACTAAACAAATTGATGCTGTCAAAGAAAAAACATGTACCAATGAGACACAAATTAACAATGGATTAAAAAAAATGATTTATAAATGGTACTTCATACTTCATAGCTCATACTCCGTATCAAATACGGGTCATGACATTGCAATAAGTCCGTATTGGTTGCTCACGATGACATAGATAAAACTGTGATGACTGTGATTGCTTTAATAGTCTCAAACCGAGATTTAATAATGTAATTAATAAAAGCATAATTTAACATAAGTTAAAGAGCACCATATGTTCTAATGACTGAGCTTTATCCCAAAGGTTGTCCAAACCTCAAAGCAAAGACACATTACCACACCAAAGCGAGTGATAACATGACATACACAGGGCCGGAAGCCCAGAATACTCGTCTCCAGCCCTCTGCCATTTTTTGTCAGTAACATTCACCTACATTCGAATTCCATACCCCATTATTTACTGAGCCCCTTAAAACATTGAGCAATGGAGTAGAGTACTTCAATGAGAATTCGTGAAGAAAAAATAAGAAGGCCCATGGGCCATGGTAATACTCGCCTATAAATTTAATTAACGAACACATTACAAGTAAGAACGCCCGTAAATTTATAGATATAATTTAAAAGTCTTGCTATTATCCACTTAATGGGAGGTAGAATTTGCAAGAAAATCCATAAATTCAACTGCGAAACGATATTATTATAAGGAGAACGACTTGTTCAGCTTTCATATTGGCATTTCCTATTTTAAAAATTAGAATAATTACTATAAATTTATAATGGAGTAGGTATGAAAAGTTCTTTCTTCCTCCAACCAAATTCATAAAATTAAATATATCCTTGAAACCTATCAAAGTAGCAGCACAACATGAGAACAGCAAGGATTGAGTATGATTGAGCAAGAAATATTACACATATAAAAGTTCTTTATTATAAATTATACCAAGTGAATAACTTTTCTCATTAAAAAAAAAACCTACAAAGCATGACAGTAAAATCAACAACAAATGTCAAAAGATAATAACCTTACCCTTTTTTACTAGAAAGGACGAAATTTAAGCATTGTAAGTGTATTCAGTGTTTCAAAATCATATGAAGAAGAATTAACATTGATGAAAATTTCGAATGCATTTTCTTCCAAACAAAAAATTTCACAAAAAAACTCAAATAAGACTATTGTATGATGAACAAGAGGCCAAGAGCCTTATCGTGATTTGCACCTCATAATGCTAACAATAATAGCTATGATCTATTGTACCATACAACCGTTTTACATGTAAGACCAATTGATTATCACGAAAAAGCATGTAATAATGCAGACTCCATAGTCCACACACTCTATCAAACAACTGTGTTACTCTTGGATCTTTATTTCTCACTATTACTACAAACTAAAACATTAAGAATGACCAAGTCCTCCACGGTCTCACATTTTCTATCCAAAAAACAGTTTAGCTAGAGGGAAGTGAGGAAAAGAAGAAATTAAACAATGTATAGTGAAAAAGAGTGCAGTTGACAATCCAAGATAATTACAAGAACCAAGACCAATTAGAGTCTCTCAATTCAAATGTTTTGAACTTTCCCCCACACTTAAAGTAAATGAAAGTAACACTTATCCAATTATAAACAATTTCGCATTTAAGACCATTATAAGCTAAGATCACACTCAACCTATGTTATTCAAACTCGTTTAGAAGTATCCGACACGGCTGCGCTTCCAAGTGTCGAACTCGGCCACTTTTATAAAATTCCACTTGTTTCGGCTTAAAATGAAGTGTTCAACTGTTCAAGTGTCATATTCATGTCCAAGAGTAGAGTGTCTAACACGGGTATGCGAGGTAATAAGAAGAGTCAGAGTAACATAGCTCACAACCTATTTAAATAAGTTCAAAAATAACATTTAACATAAGGACTTTTTGTAGGAGGCCTTAACTTTCAACAGTCTTAAAAGAGACCTAATACCAATTATATGTTTCCAAAATATAAGTGTCTTTCAGATCTCACTGTTAGTTGTCTCAGTAATTACTTACAGCAGATGATGCTCGGACTCTTCAACATTACCTCTCATACCCGTGTTGGACATGAGACAATCAGACATTTCATTTTAGACCAAAAATCATAATTATTTTTTTTCCATAAAATTTCCGAACCTGACATTTGGACAAGCACTATGACAGATACTTTGAACCGAGTCCGAGCAACATAGCGTTACAACTAGCTCTAACAAAAATTGGTCTCTCACTTGTTACTTTCTTCTTTCTGTTGATAGTCACTTTCTATTCTTGTTTTCTAACTTTGAATAACATTACATCATTTTCATTGATACATCACTATGTCCATAGGTGATAGAACTGCCAAGTAATTAGTCTTCTACTTCCATTAAGTTGCCAAAGTCTTAAAAGAAAAACTGGTGATCAAACAGCAGTTTTGTCAATTTACCAGCAATGATTTGCCACCTTATAAATTACATTATTGCATTAATATGACAGGTGGCAGACAAAGAGTAGTAGAAGGTAATGTGCTAACATCATTGCTCAAGATGGCTCCAGCCTCTAAATTTCTGTAATTTTCTGAGAAATTTTTGAAATATTATATTCACTGAGATTTATCCCAAGATAAGACAGCCATAGTCAAACATTAATTTATGTCTACTGAGATTTATATGTGGCTGTACTTCCTATTATTTGTCATAGCAAGCCATACCTCCACAACTCCATGTCCTCATTTGTTTATCTTTAGACTATGTCGCTTGGACTCGGTTAGAAGTATCCGTCACGGGTGCGTGTCCAAGTGTAGGAGTGTCCTACCCACGTCCGAGTGTCAAGTGTTTGACACAGGTACGCGAGGTAATATTGAGGAGCCCGAGCAACACAGTCTTTGGATTTTTCATATACGTTACTACAACACATCACTTTGAGCCTGTGTTGACACAACCATTTCATTTCAGACCAAAACCATGAAACTTTTTAATGAATGGTTTAGCCGGACACTCAGAAAATGGATCCGTGTCCAATACTTACAGCTGAGTCTGAGTCACAGCCATAACCATTCATCTTAAGCTCATTGTCCTTCGGAGTGTGTAGGAAGTAACCTACCATAACTGGAATGACCATAAGATAAATAACAGACTTAAACCATAATTAATTATACGGATTGGCTTAATTTAACTTATGCCTTGATGCCGGTGATTAGGGAGACATTAAAGACTAAACAAATCCAAAGACAATACCAGTTTAATAATTAAAGAGGAATAACACATTGCTCAAAGCTTACATCTCATACTTGATTCGGCAATAGCTTTGTCTTAACTCTCCACCTTGCTTATGTATGGTTTACCCCAAATAATCTATCAATATTTTATAGAGTGACTAGCTGAGGTGTATAGAGTAGGGGAATTATCAAAGTGATGCTTTCAGTATCTTCAACATATCATCGATTATTTTTTTCAGATGTTGATTGTTTTTCGATGGTGTATTATTGTAGATCATTATAGTTATATTATAGAGCTATATTGGGATATGAGATCCGAACAACCAATGAATGATGTACAAGACTACAAATTCATACTATTATAAGCAATCCATGCACATTGTTTATTGCTAAGTAGTCAGAAATGCAATCTAGTCCAATGAACTAATACTAATAGTCAAATAGGGAATCAGCAATGACAGAAGCTTAGCCTGCAATTAAAATAGAGTTTTGCAGAGAAAGACAAAATTTACTGACCTTAAGAAGAACTTTCATGATAATCAAGACTTAGAAGCCACTCATTTGTCCACCTAAGCGTGGTCTAGACACGTTAATTGAGTAGATAAGAGTTTCCTAATGCTTCCATTGATTATCAGACAATCAACCTTATTTAAACGGATAACAGCTCGAAACCTGCAAGGTCAAAAGGCATGCTCAATTCACTTCTTGAATAGTTTTTTGGTAACTGGGACAAATGGCAGATGCACAATCACAAAATGGTCCTGTAAATAAGTTGGAGCTTCTGGCTGGACATTACAGGGTACTAAAAAGTACTCCAAGTAAGGAGGAACTAATGTATCTTTTTTTGAATAACGAATATCAGGGTGACACACAAAGGTGTTCCTTGAATTATGATTCCATGTTTTGGCCTAGATTGCCCAATTTAACATCAGCAAGTGACATCCGATTTGCAATGCTTATATTGAGTGTCAAATGAATAAAGCATAAGCAAGCGCCATGGTCATATAAACTCAAACCAAGTCAGGATTTATCAAGGTGTTCAACATATATGATAACCCACGTTTTAACCATCCGAACAACCAACACATTTAGGCTAAACTACCACATTTTTTATGACATTCTAATTTTAGAAGCAAATCCACAGCTATCCTTTTACATAACCCTCAGTTATTAATATACTGACATTTGTATAAAATTTCAACCTTTTGAGTGGAAGCAAGAAACATTAACTAATACTCCATTGACTACTATATTGTTCTTTTTCTAATAAATTTGGTTCTCATTTCAAAGAATAATGGGTTTGCTCAGCGATTCAACCCACCATTTCAAATAGCAGTTTGTAAGCATTTACATGACAAGAACATCATCATCTTTTCTGCTGACATGTTTCACAAGAAGTGGTTCCTATAGCTTAACAAAATCCAACTTTAGTTCTGCAAACATTAGAAGCTGCCTTAATGATCCAATTCGACAGATCATAAAACCGACTGAAAAATAAACGTAATACAGAGTAATGTTTAAATGCAAGAGAGTTATGTGGTAAGAAGTTTAGATAGCATTTTCGTGGTCCTAAAACTATTACAACTTCCTTAACTTGTTGGGTAACAATTTACGAGTGAAGAGCTAGAAGGCGAATCAGAAAGCTACTAATCCAATATCTTCAAAAGGACAAATAAGGTGCACGAGCCATAGAAAATTTTGTCATAAAAAAAAGCATATAACAAAAGCTACATCATTATAACTAGAAGGTTCGTCTTGGATTTATCATTTTGTTAGTTTCTTCTGGTTATCCTCTTTAATCCTTGGAATTGTTTATGTTTCCAACCACCATACATCACGAATTTTGTACCTAATTAAGTTTACACAATCTTCGTATATCTCCATCTTCACCAAGTTCACATTGACAATTGTTTACATGCTATAAATCCAGCATATACTTAAAAACGTTTACCTACACAAGTGATTTACCTTCACCAGTGACTTGCTCTTAGCAACATTAAGGCCTATGTAAGAAAATACCATAGGGTAGTGAAGCAGTACATCTCCTCTTGCTCATTTTGCAATTTACACTTCATTTCACTGGGACTCATGCCTCCTTTGTTCCATATCGACATTGGTGCACCGAGAGTAACCATATTTATTATTTAAACAACTCAAATCATATTGTTTTAAATTTTTAATATTAGATTTCTTCAAACTTAAGCATAACCAAATTCAAAAACATTGTGAATGCAAGGGAAACAAAACACCCTTGTTCGTTGGGTCATCTATAGTCAAGGTCCTTGCATTTTTACGCTCCATTTCCGCTACACAAAAGTCTCAAAAACTTCAATTTAGTTCAATTCAGTCCAGTTCAATGTAGGTAGAGTAATTCAGTCCAATTTTGTTTGGTTCAATTCAGTTCAGTCCAATTCAGTTAAGTGATTCAGTTCCGTTCACAGTAGGTCCTTTCGCTTCAGTTTTGTTCCGTTCAATTAGTTCCATCCCAAAACAGTAGGGGTAAAGTCTCAAATCCCCTTCAAAACATACCATAGATGTACAATTATACATCATAAATTAATGAACTTGAGTTAATCAAATTCTACAACTATCACATCACATAATAAAAAATTCAATCTACACAACTTAATCATACAAAAAACCTACCAAAAATCCAACTTTTTTAAAAACTAAATCACCAACACCACAAGCATCAACACAAAAATAATTTGGTAAATAACTAAATTATGCATCAACTATCACATCACATAACACCAACAATAAAACAACATTAACTAAACAACAAATAAAACTATATTTAAATTACCTTAATCAGCTAAATTCCTAATCAATAAGCTTCAATTACGTGACATTCGCGATCGAAAAGAATCCGAAATCATTCAAATTAATAAACTTTACATTGATAGCAGCGTCATTACGTACATCACTCCAATACGCCAAAATCGGACCTGAAAATTTGCATAACGAAATTAATTAATGATTATGAAACATAAAAATTGAAGTGAAATTACTTGAATTATCGCGGAATTCTGGCGAATTGAGCAAAATCAATTGAAAATACGAAACGTAGCAATTTTTTCCGAAATTAAGCTAGATAAGTAAGTTAAAGACAAGAAATCCATACCAGAAGCGTAAAGAATTGGAAAAATAATTAAAGAATAGGAGTTGTTTTGAGAAAATTTGGGGAAGAAATTAGGGTTTCGCTGATAATCGGAGGATATAATTTGGGGATACAACTTCGGGTAAATTGGCGGGAAGTTTTTATTTTTATTTTCCGGTCCCATTTTTCATTCAAAGACATGGACTAATGGGGACATAAAAAGGTCTGTTCATGCCGGGTCGGTTTGATTCGCACATTTATATATTTGTATTACTATTGATTTTTATGATTAAATTATAATTAAATTAGTAAGAAATTGTTCCATATATAAATGGTTTATAATATTTTTACAAAATAATTAATGATTTTTATGGGAATTTCTTTCTTTTAAATGAGTTGTAAATTATACGGGAGTAATTTGTACCATAGTTGGATATAGAGGACAACGAATGTTAGGCGAGTACCTAAGAAGCACGAACATGCCTTCTTACTAGTAGTCAGGTGTTGGATATCGTGTCCGACACCAGATACGTGGTGGGACATGTAAGGAAACGTCCTAGACAAGTTAAATGAGGTGGGAGTAATTTGTTAAGAAGTTATTTTCTCATTATGGGAGTTATGATGTTTTTTTTGTGGAAGATACACCGAGTATGCTAGCTAGACTAATGTAACTATGTAATTGACTATTTCTCCGCTTATTTTTTCAATATAGATAACCTTTCATAATACGTTATTGTGATGTTTGAGGCTAAAATAATAATTTCACTTCAATTACCAAATATATATTCTTTGTGCCTCAGTAAATAGTCTGCAGTTGTTTTCCTTTTGATGTATTACCTCATACTTAATTTTTTTTTGAGTTTTATGTGTATTTTTCTGAACTTTTTAAAGTTTAAGTTACATTTTAATTTATTTACCTTAAAAAATCAAATTTAACTAAAATTTAATTGAGCATATATGTAATTTTTTCGAGTTATATTGTAATTTTTTGAGTTTAATGTTTAAGTAAGGAAACTCAAAAACTTTATAGTAAAGCTCATAATCTTTAAAACAAAACTCGAAAACTTCCTTATAAAGCTCAGAAATTACACAACTGGTGGTAATTACATCAGATGTATAATCCACTTACTGTTAAAAAAAAGACCAATAATCGTATCTAACGTTGAAATATTATCCAAAAAAAGAAGAAGAAGAAAGCATTCAATAATACGTATAACAAAATAACGTATTTATGTTTACTTTACAAATGTACATACGTACCATGCAAAAATACCACACACCAAAACGTAATTTGACGTGATCCTCTTAAAACAATGATCATAATCAACGTACAACACTCTTTTTCCACTACTTTTTAATTATAATATGACTTAACATACATCAAAAAAATCAAGTGGAATATCAAAATTCATCAAATTTTGACAATAACTATCGATTTCATCTTCGCTACTACTACTCCCGCTGCTAGTACTGTTGCGAATTTCTGAATTTGAGTTTAATGGGGTCTCTTGGCTTGTACATGGTGTCGATAAGAGCGATGGAAGCCTCGAGCTTTGGTCATTGTTGTTGCTGTTGTTGGTGGCGGTGTTGTCTAATTGGAAGTCCGGCGTATTCAATAAGTAGTCAGCAATCATTTGACAATTTGTATCATATCGACCGTTGTTTTGTTGTTGGACGTCATTACAATGTTGTACCATAGAACTTGTTTCGTGTCCAAAATTTTGTGTTTCGAAATGAGGAAGATTAAACTCGGGTTGTATCGCTTGTGGAGCTTCAATATGGTTGCTAGTTTGCATGATTGGGTCGAATTGAGTTTGGGTTGAGGCGGAATTATTGATATTTTGATTTGTAATAAGGTTTTGTAAAAGAAAGTTCGGGTTTTGGGTTTGGGTTTGGGTTTGGTTTGGTGATAGAAGAGCAGCTAACCTTATAAGGTCGGGGTTAACTAGACTTTGTAAATTAAGTAAATTTAGCAAGTTGAACTGAGAGGAGTTCTGAAGAGGAGAATTGAAGAGAGAAGGAAGGTTCAGTAAGTCGATACGACGGGTATGGGTCACAGGATCAATTCCCATCCTAAGTAATCTTTTCCTGATGTGGGTGTTCCAATAATTCTTGATTTCATTATCTGTTCGTCCTGGTAATTTAGCCGCAATTGCTGACCACCTATAGAAAAAGCCAAAGAAAACAATTAAGCATAAGAAAAATGAGTCATATTGTACTTTTTTAGATAACAAAATTTGTGAAGAGTATGAAAGAACTTACTTATTGCCTAAAACACTATGAAGCTGAATTATTGCTTCTTCTTCTTCAAATGTAAATCTACCTCTCTTGATATCGGGTCGAAGATAGTTGGTCCATCGAAGTCTACAACTCTTTCCACACCTTTGAAGACCTATATAAAAAATGAGAACATTATTATTCATGGTCAATAATATGACAATGACGTGTATCAGCATTAGATGGTCGAGACTCAATCAATGATATAGCTCACAAA
>JAOWBH010033925.1:0-15665 GCA_028566215.1 Silene coronaria
TTCCCTTTATAAGATAACCAAACAACAAAGTAATTTTTGGGTAATCTATTTCCTTTCCCCTCATTTCCCTTTCTTTAATCCATTCCCTTACCCTTTGCTGAACCAAACGCCCCCTAAGTACTTTGCTTGGGTAAAAAGCTACAATTAAACACCCTTAATGCAGCCCAAGTATGGATTAAAGTACTCCCTGTCCCAGTCCTTACCATTTAGTGCCTTCCCTCCTTGGCACACCTTCATTCTTTTTCCTCCCAAACCTAGACCCTATTGCAGTATTGCTCAGCTCCAAGGCCACCTCTACCCTGCCCTCCCAGCCATCCGCAACCTCTTTCTCCTATTCTCCCAGATCCCCTCCAATTTCATTTTCCACAAATGACTAACATGGGTGTAGTTATCACATTCTTTGCCACCAATATTCGTCAGTGATACAAATTCAGGTAACCATAATATTTGAGAGAAATTATGAGAGTCTACGTTATATCATGTGGGTTCCACTATGTGTCATATCGGGGTCTTCCAAGGATTGATGTTTTACACAAAGTAGTGCATAATTAGCACAAATTACTATTCAACCGACACAATAACACACACACACACACACACACACACAAACGCAACGACTACTGCAACAGCAATATAACTTACTGTTCCTGTTCACCACCAATGTCCCATTGGCACAAGCCAACTGATGAAGCAGTAAGAAGGTTCTTAGATCCTGAAGGAATCACTGAATTCTCCGGAAGTGAGTATATGGTATGAACAGGGTTATTAGTCAGTCCAACCCTCGTCTCCAAAGGCCTCGCAGTTTGCCGCAAATCAAACATTTAAATCATTCCTTTCTTAAAAAAAAAAAAAAAAAAAAAAAAAAAAAAAAAATTATAGATAACAATACAAATATGAAATACGGAGTATCTGATAGGCCTATGGCTACTCAGGGTTCCACGGTATCAAAAGTGTTGCATTAAATTTCAACAGATCTAAGAGAGTCAGAATATGAGTAACAGATTGCTAGGGTGCAAACCCATGTCCCAACATGAGGTATCAACGCTTCCGCACAACACAGATTATGGAGCTTTTTACTCAAGAGTGGTTAACTTTACTATTGTGATTATTTTTTCATGCACTCAAAGCCTCAATGGGAGCAGCATAACAAAGGTATAAATTTGTAATATTCATTGTTGACTGTAGATGTATAACCTGCAAGCCTGCATAAACAAAATTTGAATTGTTGATATCCCAAGAACATGACCACGCAGCAACCTGCAAATAAGGAAACTAAGAGGATCAGCATCAAAAATAACCAAGGGTGAAGGGTTCTCAAAAAACGATTTGTATGTCAGGTCATGTATAAAATTATTATCCATCTATAGAAAAAGAAATGGATTCTATCGAAACTAAAGTCAATCTCAAGTAATGAGACACCCTTTCCTTCCATAAAACATGGTCGATATTGCCCCCAGTTGGGATGACCATCAAAGTCTTGATAACGCATTTGAGATTTGGTGTACCTGCCAGCATTTAATACCATGGACACGTAAATTGGCACCCTTTACCTACCTCCCTCTTTCCTTTACTTCCTCAACCTCTTCCCCTCCAATTCCACTGGGTCCTCTAAGCCAATGACAGCAGCCAGACTAATTAAACAGCGAGCAATCTCTAGAAAGTAGAGGGTGAAAACTCTACTGGCAAATTGGCAATAATCCGTTGGAGAAAGAGGGAAACAAGAGGAAATAAGATTTAACAGTTGAGCAGCTCAAACATGTTACGTAACATGCTTATAATGGGATCCGGAAGAAGCTCAGTGGAGTCAGTAAAATAGAACAAAATGAAACCAGGGACCATGCCTCCACGATATTAAATATTGTTTGTTATACGACGAAGCTGCCATTACGCAACAGATTTCCAACTCACCGCGACAATATATTCCTTTATAAAGGGATTCCAAAGTATCAAGTATTTGACTAATAAAACGGAATTTTGACTGATAGGGCACACTTGTACATTACGCAGCTAGTATGCGGCTAACACAACCGATCCTAGACCCAAAGGGCTCATACAATAGATATTAAAACAAACTCTGACAAAAACCGCCCATCGTGCCACAGTGCACTATTTAATAACATGCTAGAGACTGAACACAAAGTATAGACCTTTTTTTCTGTTACAGAGTAATATTTAATGATGTTCAGCCATTGATAAGACAGTTGAGGTACTTAGCACAAAATTGAAACACCAATAACATCACCCAAATTCCTCAAGGTCCCTGCCAAATGTTGAGTACGAGAAATCACAATCAAGTACAGTGTTGTAAACAGCATTAAGTCTTTGTATTGCTTTGTTTTCGGATGATCCATAATGAAATTAACTTACATAATCAAATTGACAAATTGCTATTCCCTATAAAAAAAAAACAAGCCTCAGACATTGTAATGACCAATTTTACTTTGTTCCATGACTTCCATCGCATTTACAAGCCAAAGTATGGATATTGCACATAAATAAATGACACTATCCCCATTATAATCTGTAGTGATGAAAATTGAAAAGTAGGCTGTACAAGAAACCTATGTTTAACCTACACAAACATGGGTGTCAGACAAGGGTACATAACTACATATTCATCTGCTGGACTTATTCAAAGTAGAAAATTTATTCATAGAATTCCCGAATAAAAAACATCATGGACAGAGGGAGATATCCCATATGAGTTGAAAATCTACTTATTTATAAATGGCATTGATTATACAAAAAAAAACTCATCATGTCAAGTAGTATAAACATTAAGTGGATCTTTGGAGTCCAAACTCCGAACAAAGAATAAAAACAAACCTAATCACTAGTTAAAAGCATTAAACAGAGAGAAGAAAGACAAATCAGAAAACTTCAAAGTTCTAACATTGCAGTAAACGCAATCGCATCTTAACAAGATCATGAACTCCTGCTCATGAGAACGGATCAAAGAAGGAGAAAGAGATGTATGCGGTGAAGATGTTCATATTGGTGATAAATAAATTACAAATAAAGAGTTTGTATGGTTGTACCGGTAAATCATAATTGACGACAATGTTGTTGCTCTCCAAGCTGAAAAGAAACATGAAATGGGTAAATAGAAGGACTTCACAAGATTCCTTAGTAGGACTGAATATGAAAGAAAATTTTGGATTTCGCCAATTGCGTACCTGACAACTGATAGTTTCTTCCCCATTGAAGCCAATAGTGCAAATCTACCAGAAGGAGAAACATGCAGATCTCTAACTGATTTGACCGTAGAGGGAAGCAGCACGTCATCTTGCTCAGATGGGGAATCTAGACTCATCTATAAAGTGAATAAAGTAACATGAAGATGTAAAACTAAATTCAGGACAATTGATAAAGCAAATTGTAACGCAGGGAGCATAAAACTTACCTTTGTAAGAAAGTGTGGCCCATTAATCTGTGTAGGTCTTCTTGCTATAACTAAAATCTGACCTACATGATCGACATCAAAGTACCGTGCACCATTTAACTGCAAGTCTTGCTGAAAATGTGAAAAGCTGTTTCAGAAAGTGACAGAAGGGGCATATTCCATCAACATTGAGGAATCAGGACAATAATTAACCGCTTTAGCAACTGAGCTGATTAACCTCAGGCTACATAACTAGAAGCTCAATGGGGAGAGGGGGGGGGGGGGGGGGGAGGCAAAACACTTGTCAATCACCTATGTATATTTAAAATTTATCTACATGGCGGTCTAACCAACGAGAATAAGTTTTTAGGATAAAGCTGAGCAGCGAGGAAATCAAAAAATATTTTTTTATTATTATACAACAACGAAGCCTCGCTTTTTGTCTTGAAACCTCAAAAGTCTGATCACAACCAATTAGTAAGATGGCTGGATAAAAGATTTTGCTCAAACCATATAGATACAGCCAATTGCCCAATTGTTAGAAT
This sequence comes from Silene coronaria, assembly GCA_028566215.1. Lineage (NCBI taxonomy): Eukaryota > Viridiplantae > Streptophyta > Magnoliopsida > Caryophyllales > Caryophyllaceae > Silene > Silene coronaria. Next base: position 3,928 of record JAOWBH010033925.1, read on the forward strand.
GTCTGAAGATATAGTGTGAATTTATAACTATTACTGACACCATACCTGCAATTCGAATGAGGTAGCCGATTCTGTATTATTATGATTTAATCCCAATTTGTTACCTGAAGAATCATAAGAGGTGAAATTAGAGAACGAATTTGAACAATTGACAAAATCAATACTTAGTATAAAAAACAAAGTGCAATAGCTATAAGCCTATAACACATGTACCTAACTAGCATATATACGGCAGGACTAAAGTTACCAGTCAATGTCTCCCAGATTTAACAAACTTTACCTGAATTCCATTGAACAGGAGTAATTGGCTTTAATGATTTCTTTCCTAACTTTTCCACAGAGCGTTCCAGGTTGCTTGTTCTCTGAAAAACATGGATCAGACTAGAGAATTGAAAGAAATATAAACATTACAATGCGCCAGCAAAACCAAACTATGCAAGAAGGGAATGCAGTTCTTCAAAACGAATTCATGGCGTCTAATTTCATACTAGTATTCTCACATTACTTAGCTGGGGTGGGGAATTGCAGTAATAAGTCTCCACTAGATGTTGTACCTCATTTAGCTCATCATATTTTTGACGCCAGGATGCCTCTTTCTTCTGCAAGACTGACAATTTCACGCGCCACTCAAGTTCCTTTTTACGCCATTCTTCATCCTATATCCAAAACCACCACCACATTTTGCATGCAGAAAAGACAGTTAGGACACAAGGATCAAAGAATAATTTCTCAATTACACCAGGCAACAACATCTAAGCGATAACTCGGAAGATAAGTGAACGGTAACTAATTGATGAACTGAGGACACCGTATACCTTTTTCTTAAGAGAATTACATTTATCTTCAAGAGATTTTATTCTCTGCAAAAGAAAAGAGCTCGAAGCCCAAAAAATCAATAATTGATAAAAATAAACCAGAACGAAAAGAAGAAATATCCAAATTATATTGACACTAGCCCTACCTTTTGTGATTCTTCATCTACTACTACAACACGCGATCCATAAACCCTCCTTATATCCTTCAATGTATACTTCTTGTTGCATTGTGGACACTGGACATAATTGGCAAATTTAAAACTTCGTTAACAAAGCTATTTAATAAGCTTCTATCTATAAGTTAAATACCTAAGTTCGGACTTCATAGAATAATAATCCCTCCATCCCATTCATTTGTTTACCTATTTCATTCTTTACGACGCACATTTTAATTAAAGGTAAACAAATGATTGGGACGGAGGGATTAGCTTTTATTGATAGTATGTATACCTTAACTGGCTTTCCAGAGCTTCTACACTGTCCAAGCCACTTTTTGATGCAAGACATTCCGAACATGTGGCCACAAGAGAGACAGCTGCATTCCTTACATCAAAAATTTTGTTTGTCAGCATAGAACTACGTGTATATGCATCTTATGCAGTATATACACAGAGTCACAAACCAGCCTCAAGTGTAAGATTTTTCTTTGTAAAACATAAGGGCCATACTTTCGTTTTCCACCGTGGATGAGATATACGTTATCATAACATTGTGCATACATAATGGAAGGACTACTAAAGTTGGAGATTAAGTCTCCTGATCATTTAGAAGAGGCATATCAAGGCACACGAGGTTGAAACCAGATGCTAAACAGGCTTAACTCTGGCAAAACGTAAAAATCTAACCTCAGAAATACATTGTTCTTTTCAACTATAAACCCTAAATAGAGCAAGATCACTACAAAATAGTCGTACGATCGTATCCACATCCACTACACCTGGCGAACAGGTATACTTGGGCAAAATCAAGATATCCTTAAGACCCTTTTACTTCAAAGATCTTACTAAACTCGAATCAAAACATCATACAATAGACAATCAGACACACAGTAACATCTACTCGTTTCGAGTTTCTAGCAAAGCTAACCACTATGTAACATTACACATTACAAACACTTCCCTCTACAAGACAACAACTAAACTTAGCTACGACAATTTCATATTCCGGCTGCAATTTTGAAAGCGCATCAAAGACGAATTTGAAATTCACTTCAAGCCATTAAAAAACGCGTAAACTTATCCACCAGTGCATCATTCAACATCCTAATCAAAGCTAGTACGAATCTTCCGTAACAAATTGAGCAAGAAAGTAACAAATCGCAAAATTGACAACACCAAAATCAAGACAATTGAAACAACCTAATCAAAATCACAGCCGGAAACAATCAAAAAAATCAACAATTGAAATCAAAATTGAGAAAAACGAAACCCTAATTGTGCAAAAGAGGGAATAAAGAAGCGACCTAGGTAAATGTTCGCCGGAAGAACACCAAGGTTCCATACAAATAGGACAAAACAAACCGTCAACATCCTGTCGATTCCACTCATTTCCGCCATCATCATTATCATCATCATCTTCTTCTTGTTGTTCAGCTTCACGACGATGCGGTATGGCAGGCGTATCTAATTGTAAAACCTCAACGATTTCTTCGTCATCACTATCGCTATCGTCGTTGTTGCTGTCGCTGTCTTCTTCTTCTCCACTGTCGCTGTCGTCTTCTTCTTCTTCATCTACAGGTATCTCGTCGTGGAAGAATGTACGATTACGAGGCATGACGGTAACGGCCAAGGATGAGTTTTGACGGTTTTTTTAGTAAAGTTTGGGTTGGCTTAAACCTTCCAAAGATTTCCCACGATTTTTTTGAATGTTCCCGCCTTTAATTCACCTTTCGGGAGTTTTCCACCACGCTCATATCTCATATATGATGCGGATTGCGCAGCAGTGGTCAACTGGTCATGTGATGGGAGTGTACTGTATACCGCAGGTGCGCAGGAATTGCAGAGGTCATCAAAAGTGGATTGGGCTGGACACGAGCGAAAGTCAGGTTGAATTAGGGCTGATTAAATGGCCCATGTCAATTAGCTCGACCCGGCCCAGCCCGTTTTTAAGGTCTTTGACCTTTTATTTTAGCCCAAAAAAGCTCATGGGACAGCCCAAAAAGGCCCAATGTACTTTTGGCCAAGCGTTTGGCCAAAATTTTATTAATTAAGGAATATATTTTCTTATAAAATTTGTTTAAGTAGAATAAATGTTATAAATAATTCTTTATAAACTCACGTATATGTACTAATTGAGATTTAGAAACGATGTTTACCAGCATAAATCATATCTACTATACATAATTACGCATTCTAATGTGTCGATGAGTCTCTTTATTATATTTTTTAAGATCATTTATATGCACTTCATCATAATCTCTACAATTTTTTATACTTCTCTCGTATGGTAAGTCAAAAATTGTAGGGCCCGAAAATCCGATTTAGCCCATTAGGGTCGGGCTTGGGCTCGCTAAATAGGCCCTCTCATTTGGCCTGGCCCATACACATGAGCCATCATCCCGGCATGACCCAAACCCGCTTAGGCTCGGCCCATGATCAGCTCTAGGTTAAATGCTTGGCTTCTGTATAAAAGAGTTATCGGGTTTGGGATGGGTTAGTGAGCGGATCAGATAGGAGAATCCCTCTCAATAGAAGACATGAATTGACGATTTTGTCCTTTCTAACTAACATCGTCTCCCTTTTCTCACCCATTACCACGCGCATTTGTCACGGTCTACATAACTTTCCTCTCGCCATTAACGCCTTCTACCCCCATTCGCAGTGCCTCATTTCTTGGAACACTCACAACCTCAAAACCCTAATAACCGATCTCACCAAAGAAAACATTTCTCTGCTCCTAGGATCCCCTCAAACACACAAGAGATCTTAGGTTTTTAAAATGCTTTATGTGGGTGGGGAGAGTTTTTCTATGTTGGATGATATTGTTTAAAGCTTTGGATCGGTGAGTTTTTGTCGAGTTACGAAGTGATATGAGGTGTAGACGCAGGTGAAGGGGCAAGCTAGTGGGATGTAAAATGTTTATTTAGTCAAGATTATCAAATTAACAAATAAAGTTGAGGCGGTGAAAATTTAAAAAATAAATTACAAGCTAAGAAAGAAGACAAACTAAAGCATAATTGTTTGCATGTGTAAATAATTTAAACCTATTTGACAAACTTTTGAATTTGGTTCGGACTAAGCTCAACTCACAAACATGCAAGGTCAAGCAAAATCCATGCTAGAGCAAATCCGATCCTAACTCAACAAAGCACGGTCCCGTACGAACCAGATAAAAAGTTTCACTTGCACCAATACATCAATTTTCACACCCAAAAACAAGTCTAATTAGATACCATTATTGTTTATACTCCTAGTTTTTATGGGTGTGTACCATTTATACTCATGGTGATAGTGCTACGGTAATAATCTCTCATCAATCATCAATTCATCACCGAGAATAAAAGTTAGCTCAAGTGGTAAGAGTTCTTTTATCCTAAGAATGAAGTTGGAAGTTTGATTTTCATCCGTAAATTCGTAATATAGTGTGCTCATTTGAGAATAAAAAATCAGCAATTCATCACCAAAGTTGTAGGATTGCTTTGCAATCCAGAGACTACATTGACCAAAATAAAAAATTGTCCGACAAATGTTTCGAGTTATCAAACAATCTTATCTAATCTAAACCCAAATACTTTATTGTATATATAGATTTCCTCATTTTATTAGGATTCCTCAGGCTGTCAAGCATCGTTCATCATTTCAAGTTGTTGCTTATTTAAACAAAAATCAAAAATTCAAATAAGACGGTATTAAACATATACAAGGTGTTACACAAATAGTAATTATTAATTTCTAATTACATATACAACCGATAGTAGAAGCTTAACGCTGTTGAGTTCACGAAATTTGTTTACCAATTGGTGCTACACTTTTTTAATGATAACAACATATTGAATCGAAGTAAAACGAGAAAGCAAAATAACGATGATAAGAAGTACTACTACTCCGGAGTAGTTAATACTCCTTTCATTTATTTTATTTTCTTTTTTTATCGTCAAATTATCCTTTCATTTCTTTTGTTTTCTTTCCGATTTCCAAATTACGTAGAGGTTAGAGAGATTTAAAGGAAAAAAAATAGGTTAAGTCGATTAGTAGATAGGCTATATTCCCTCGATTGACTCCATTGTAAACAAAATACCTCTGTTTTCCACTATTTTGATAAAAGTTTTGCCCCTTTAAAAACTCAAAATATATTTTCTTCGGATACTTTATACTCCCCCGTATCGATCATTTATTTACTTATATCATTTTAGCGTGTCTCATTCATTTATTTACTTTTTTATGTTGGGAAAGGTTTTGTGGATAATTGATATTCAACAACATTTTTCTCCACTTGTCATCTATCACGACAATCACAAATAAGCTCTGTGTTTTTGGGTTGCATGGAGCTTAGTTAAACTGAAATGAATTGAAATGAACTGAAATCTTTAATAACCTAAACTTAATTTAAAAATAAAGGTAAATGAACGACGGAACCAAATAGTATTTTATGATTTAAAATCTTTGGATACCGAAAGCAGCCCACAGCACAGCAAGACAACGTGGTTGGCCAGCAAACAAGTTGCAAAACAAATATCTTTAACAACCTGTACGGATAACGTCTTATTGGTTTAGTTGATCACATCATAGGTTCTTTATCCACACTATTTTTCTTATTTTATTTCCTTATTCTTTGGAGACTGCCAAATGTTCTCATTATTTATGATCCTAGTCGTTGTCTATGTTTACTATTTTTACAACACAATTCACACCCAAAGCTGAGTGACATACACATACGTATCCAAAAATGTTGGTGTGAATGGTGTCCCTTCAATTTATCTCAGAGACGATGTGATGCGAAATTTTGCGTGATTTGGTCGTGTCTTTTTAATTTACCTTTGGGACGGTGGGACGTAAAAATTTACAAAATCATTATACTTATGTAAAAATGAGAACTTATTCCAAAATTGTATTGATTTTCGTAGTATATTTTTTATTCAACACATTACGAACTTTGCTACAATTAACAGATCTATTTATATGTGTTGTCCACGTGAGAAGTTACATTTTTTCTATTAAAGTGTTTTATCCAATAGTTATTAAGTTATTTATTTTTGTTTTGATAGGTTTTTTTTTTTTGTGGATTGACTTCCATTTGTAAGTTAATTGAAGTTATTTTGTTCTGTGTCATCTTAAATCACTTTTTTTTTTAGTTAATTTAATAAATGACCCATTAACTGAGAACTGAGACCGAGTGAGTAATATTCTACAAGCATATTCATATGAAATATCTCAAAATATTCTCGACATAGATCCTAAAAGGTTACTCTCGAGTAGGTGCAGGGGCGTATCTAAGGGGTGTACCTGCATCCCCCCTTCCTGAAATATTTACAATTTAGTTTCAATGAGAATCAACAAATGCTTGGTGTTGTAGTGGTAGAGTGGTTACTTTCTATTCCATTAGTCATGGGTTCACTATGCATTCATAATAATTTCATATTAGTTGATTTTCACAGTTTGTTGAATAATTATACTTGTGTTCATTTGTATTTATTGTTTCTTGGTAGTTTGATTAAGTTTTATACAAATATAAAATTGACTTCTAAATATCATTTTTTGTATTGCATTTGTATCTCTTCAAATAGAAAATACTTGTAGTTAGTTGTATTCAATATAAACAAAAGTATCATATTACTGGGCTCCAAATTTTTCGATTATATTACGGCTTACGGGACATACTCTTTTCATAATAATAATTATATACTCACGAACATTAATTTTGTTTATATCTAATCAATTTTTTTGGATCTGATTTTATTTTAATTTAGCTTTACGAATTTTCTGGTTATAAATTTGACTTCCCGTCACACGAATCATTGTTAATTTTTTTGCATCTCCTATGGCTAAGTCCTGGACACGTCACTGAGTAGGTGTGTAAAATAGAAAATAGGTATTGAATGGCCCTTTGGTATATTAAGTGGCCACCATGGTACGTCAAGCAGTAGTGTCACACAAGGACGTAGGATCAAAGCCTGAAGGTGCGGTCATCCGCCAAATGCACGAGTTTGGCTTTACCTTGGTGGCCGGTCTTGCCCAATCACAACATTACTCTCTGCCTTTTTAACCACTCCTTTTCTTCCTTACTTGAAGTAGACACTAAGCTATTTTTAGTGGACATCTCCTTTTGCTGCCTTTTGGAGTTTCTACCCATGTGGAAATACTCTGGATTGTGGAACCTTCTTCTTTTTGGACTATTCCCATTTCACGATTAATTCTTTACATTTTTCTTATTAGGATGTCTTATTTAAATTTTGTTTACTTTCGTTTTGATCGTGTACATTGTTATATTTTTTCACATTTACATCAGAAAAACCAACATATTCTTTTCAATTGATACAAGCTGAATTAAACTTATTGAAGCTGAACTAAATTGAATGAAGCTGAGCTGAACTGAATAAAGCTGAATTAAGAGTTAATTTGTAAAAAAATAAGCTGAACTAAACTAGATAGAGCTGAGCTGAACTGAAATTAAAAATTCAAACCAAAAGCTTATGCTGATGATTAGAATCCCAAGATCGATTTTATACTCTAACACACTCCTCGTACAAATCCGTAAAACTAACCCTAAAAATGTAAGTTATAGATTTTGTAATTGTGCGATTTACAAATATCACAGTTCACACCTAACACTAGGCTTAAAAAAATGGTAGCACTGAAAATAAGAACTGGGAATCTTAAATCACATGCAAGATCCTAAAGACCTACACCCGTGTTTGTCTCTAGACCTGTATAGGAGTGAGTAGTAAAAGACGATTTAAGAAGCAATTTAAACCAGTTATGAAATGACAAGTACTTAGTCACTTAGTCTACAGAACAACTTGCCTTTACTTCACCAAACTTGCCTACCCTATTTCACAAAAATGTACGTGGCACCCATTGCCTATAAATCACCAACTTTTCGCAACAATATTGTGTATTTGTGTGGTTGTCTTCATGTGATTTTATCGGGGTAAATGAGTCAATCGGCTCGAGTTTAAGGTGTATTAATTTTAGTTGGCCTATTTTAGGTTTGTCATGTATTTTATTTCGGTTTTGGATTGGGTATGATCTTTTCAAGTTTAAGATCATTTTTGGGTATGAGTCACTCGGGATTCGCGATTAAAACATCTTAATTAGTACTACTAATTTGACAAACAAAAAGTTTTTTACCATATCATTTATTTATTACGGAGCATTGAAACCTGTGTACCATTTATTTTGATGTATATAACAACAATATAGCATTAAGATGACTTAATACTAGTAATTTCTTGTCATTTTAGATAACTTTAGAACATTTTAAATTGAGTCAATTCTGATCAGGTGATTGTGGGTGGGTTCACCTCGTGTTAGGGCAGCATCTGATCAATTAAAATTCAGGTCGATTCTAAATCGAATCATATCTATTTAAACTTTGAATCATATTCGGGAAAAAAAAAGTAATTTCAAATCACTTTTGAACTTCAAGCTAGTAGTACTTAGGACATTAGTAATAGATGAACCTCTAAGAAGTTTTTTCTCATGCCACATAAGATAATATACAAACTTATTTACCTACAAACAACAAATAAACTTTTTCAAGGTTCATATCATGACCCACTAAACTTTTTATCCTCTCACATTCTTTCTCCACAAACTATACTACTCCGTAATTTATAACCCCTCTCATCCATAAATCTCCAAACATATCATCTTACAAACCTCTTGATGAACCTCTATTACTAATGCCCTTAGGCCACTACTGATGTAAAACAGAATGCGAATTTGAACAGTCGCGTGTTCTGTTTAATCGTTGTTTCTGCAGCGGAATTTAAAGATTGTATTTTTGGGTTTTTTGTATATATTTGAACGAAAAACTAACAAAGATATGAAGTGACTATGCTTTCCTTCCTCGCAAGGAATTCTGGCTTAGACACAACTCGTGATCCGCACCTCGCAAGGATTGTCTCACACAAAGCTCTCCCTCGCAAGAAAGAAACTTCAAACTCTAAGAACTCGCAAGTAATTAGAAGAAAGGTTTACAACCTGATTTTATTTCTCAAACTTGAATGAATAACTTGTGAATACAAGGGTCCTATTTATACTAAATTAGACTCCTAGTATTGTCCTAAAACCTGACCAAAATCAGCTATGGAAAGACTAAGATTATGGCAACAATTGCCTTATTACAAACACACCTGAATTAGGAAATAGGAAATAAGGAAAATAAGTAATAAGGAAATAAGCAATAAGGAAATAGACCAGAATTCTGAACTACTCCACACGCCTTCCACACACTTTCCAAACTTAGGAAAATAAGATAATCCTATTTTTACCTAAAGTACTTATTACCTAAATATAATTAAACTAGGATATGACTCCTTTTGGTAAGAAGCCTCGACGTCTCTTCCTTGGGCGTCAAGTAAACACGTGAACAATGCTGGAGTGTATTGAACAGTCCTGGATAGTGTTCAATGACCCTCATTCTGACAGATTCCTTTCCAAGTTACCATATCCACGTGACTTAAGGCAACCTTTAGACCCTTCAACTAACTTGGAAATGTCTTGACTTTGTAACACTTCGTTGTGTCCCAATGCTCCCGCATCATTCTCCCTTTCTTTAAAAAAAATTTGTCCTCAAATTTTGAAGACGTTTGATGCCACCGGGATCGAACACAATCTTATACTTGGCCCCTTTCTTCGTTCTTTCCACGTGCAAATATTCGTTGACCTCCCTTAGCATGTGCCAACGAATTTTCAAACTCTTTTTCATTTGTCTTCCTTTATTGTGCCTTTTGAACCATCTTTTCTTGTGCCATCCACCCCTCCACCTTCCATGCACTAGCGTAACAAAATTAAAATAATACTTCCTCGAAACAACCAGATCAACAACCGGATCATATTGAGCAGCCATAATAATCGAATTCAGTAAGAGATAATTTTCACAACTCTGACCATATAACTTCTTGTCGATAGATTTATCAAGAGGTGATTGATAGGGTTGGTCAATTTGATAATGCTTACAAATATTATTTCATACTAATTTCTTACCCAACATTGGTAGCACAATAGAATCACCATGACTTGCATTATCATCCTCTTTCACATCGGTTGTTTCATCAAACAAATCAGGAAGATCCTTGTTATGATTCATCATCAATTCACCATTGTCGTTTTCAACAATGTCTTCAACATCCTCTTCTTCATGAGCAACTTCAAAAAACTTAACCTCTTCTTCCTTGATTGTATTAGCTTGGAGGTGTAAGTTGCGAGCCACCGATTCTCCTTGATCATCATCACTTAATTGTTTGACGATATATGTTTCACACTCACCTTCCTTCTCTGGTTCGTCCTTCTGAATCTGACAGTCTTCTGTACTGTTTGGTAGAATAGAGTAAGGCATTAAGTTCCCCAGTTCTCGCAACGTAAGTGCTCCCTTTTGCTCATCACCAACTTGAGAATCCTTAGTGTGAAGATTTCGTATCACCAAGCATTCTTCCTCACTCAAAGGATCCACATCATAGGTCATGTCTTCTTCTTCCTCCTCAACGTCGGATAGATTAATTGTGGAGTCAGGAGTAATGAATTCGGGAATCATGTTACAAAGGTCTTGAGCCGTGAGTGCTCTCTTCTGTGGGCATTCGTTTGCAATGTGTCCATAGCCTTGACACTTAAAACAACGCCTCATCGAATTTCCTTTAGTCTCCACCGTTGGTCCCTTTCCTTTATCCTTTACTTCATCTATTTGGACTTCCTTAGGCTTGCTAGATTCTGGCTCCGAATAAGAATTCGAACCTGGACTTGCTCCTTTTGAATAGGAATAGGATTTCCTTGCTTTATCATGTTTCTCGAACTTCAGAGCTAATCGACAAACATCATCAAATCCATCGTAAATCTGAATTTCAACTCTATTAGCAACTGATGGTGTGAGTCCCTTGATGAACCTTGCAACTCTTAGCTCCTCCTTTTCTTCAAGATCGCAAAGAATTGTCATCTTTTCAAACTCCTTAATGTATTCAGCCACGGTCAGCCCTTCTTGTGACAAAGCTTGCAATTTTAGGTAATTTTCTCGTTCAAAATCTTTAGGTAAGAATCTCTTCATTAGATGCTTCTTAAGTTTCTCCCATGTATCGATCTTCGTCTTCTTGTCTCGCCTCCTTTTCCTTTTCAGATTCTCGTACCACAATGATGCATATTTAGTCAACTTAAGAACCGCTACCTTGAATTTCTTGTACTCGTCGTATTCTTTATATTCAAACACCTTTTCAGCTTGTCGGATCCAATCCAAGAAGTCTTCGGGATCCAAATCGCCTTTGAACTCCGGTATATCTAGCTTTAGACCTCGATCATCGTCAATCCGAGCTCCTTGTTTTCTCCCTAAGCCTGAATCCTCCTCATCTGATCCGGACCCATCTTTCCTTGATCGACTTCCACTTGAGCTTCTACCTCGTTCCTTGGCAGCTTCTGCTATCATCTTAGGAATATTCTTCATCATATATTTCATTTGATGCATAACTTCCCTCATCTCGTCCATTTGAGTTGTTGTTGAAACGCCGCCACCTCCCTGGTCTGACTGTGCTTCACCTGACATCTTTAATGTTGCTGTATAAACACTCCCACGGACCGTCTTTAATTTAAGAAAATTTAAGAACTGAGGCTCTGATACCAAATTGATGTAAAACAGAATGCGGATTTGAACAGTCGCGTGTTCTGTTTGATCGTTGTTTCTGCAGCGGAAATTAAAGATTGTATTTTGGGTTTTTTGTATATATTTGAACGAAAAACTAACAAAGATATGAAGTGACTATGCTTTCCTTCCTCGCAAGGA
>JAOWBH010034036.1:0-14902 GCA_028566215.1 Silene coronaria
TTAACTAGGGTTAATAATTGAATCTAATAATTTGACTAAATCGAAGATTTAAATCATTTATTTAATTCATTAGTTGATTAAGAAAAACTTAACTTGTAATTAATTCGAATCGACGATTCCATATGATTAATGAGCTTTGATGACTAAAATTAGATATAAAAGAAGGTATAAAATTGACCCTTGGGCCGTGCGACATGCATCCCAGTACCTCTTTTTATTTATTTTTTAAATTCGATTTTAACGATTTGCAAATTATTTAATTAATGAAATTAATTTGATTTGTTTTGCATAATATCTAATTCGAATTCTCACATGATTAGTTAGATAGAATATCTAATTATTTGATGCTTTTATGTCTAAATAGAATATTTAGAATGTTTATTCGCAATCACATGTATTAATTATGAAGTAATTTTGACATGCTGTAGTTTATTGTATTTAATTCGCATGACTAGAATTTAAATACGAGTCTTGGTCAATTTGACCGTGTGCATTGGGCCATGTGCCATCCCCTTTTTTGACTTAGAATTTGTCAATTGTTGCTTGTTTCAATTTAGTTAATGCTTATGCGGTATTTGTTTGAATCATATGCTAGAATGCTTGGTTTGATTTATCGTATTATGCATTATTTCATGTCACATGCTAGGATTTGGATCTGACCTAGAATAGGTTATGCATGAACCCAATTTGGGCCGTGTGGACGTGTATGGTGTCGGCCAGAATGGCCTATTTTGACCAATTGATTGTTTATTTTACGCTTAGTTTGTTTAATTAGCTTTATGATAATTATTTCTATGAGCTAACAAATTATGCAGCGCCGCGCGGAATAGTAAGCTTTCTAATCCCCCTATGTATTTTTATGTTTAGAATAGATATAAATTAACATTGACATGCTAAATCACTTCGACGAAGTTAATAGCATTAAATCGACATAGAATGAAATTCGTATGTTAGGGTTAAGATAACGATTTGCATATCTCGTGTGACAAGTAAACCTTAAAATTGCCATTGTTCTATCTAGTAGAGACCGTTATTGTAACGGGCGGGGTTGGGTGTTAAATTAATGAAATTAATCCAAACTTCCCAAAAACGTAACCTCACAACGAACCTAAGTCTCTAAAATCGGTTTCTAAATTTCATTAAAAATTTAGTGGTGACTCTTTTCAAAATGTAAACTTGTTTTTATGAAATAAAACCAACCGCGTGGAAAACGAGACATTTCCATCATCCACAAGAAGACATCCCTTATGAAGAAGAAGAAGTGGAGGCCCGAAGGGAGAAACTCATTGCTCAAACACCTTCCAAAAAGGCAACAACCACCAAGGTATCATCTAATTCTCAAATTGTTGCTCCAATTCCCAATCCTTCTAGGGCCGTGAAATCAAGGGAGAACTTCAAACACACCAAATTTTTGGAATTGCTTTCAAAGTATAAGGCAACCCTTCCTTTCACGTAAGTGATTATGAACATGCTCACCTATGCAAAAATTTAAAGGATGTTTTGACAAAAAAAAGGAAATTTGGGAACCAAGAGTTGGTGGCATTGACCGAAGAGTGTAGCTCGGTCTTATTGAACAAGATGCCACTAAACTCGGTGACCCGGGTAGTTTATCCATACATTGCCTTGTTGGGAATGTGCCTATCACTAGGGCTTTATGTGATTTGGGGGAAAGCGTGAGCCTCTTGCCTTTAAAAATCGCACAAAGAATTGGAATGAGTGACTTGTTGCCTACCACAATGAACCTACAATTAGCCGATAGATCTATCAAACGCCTTTTGGGGGTACTTGAGGATGTACTGGTTAAAGTTGGTAAGTTTTTCTTCTCGGCCAACTTTGTTGCCCTTGACATTCCAGAGGATGCCTATACCCTAATCATTCTTGGCGGGCCATTCATGGCTACCGGTGGTGCGAAGATCGATGTTAAAAAAGGGCGGCTGTCCTTTAATGTTGGGGATGATGTGCTCAAATTCAATTTAACTCATGCTTTGAAGAAGCTAATGCTAGAATATGGTTGCACCGTTGAGACGGTAAAAGATGCTATGATTGAGGAAGCCATACAACAAGAGGTTCTTAGTGTGGATTCCAACAAAGGATAATTGAAGGAAGACTTTTCCATCACCGACGAGGTATTGAAAAAGGTTGAGGGTTTGATCCCTCCTAAGGTACAACTCAAGCCTGTACCCCCTTTCCTCAAATATGCTTTTCTTGGGGATAATGAATCATCCCCCGTGATAATCAATGCGAACCTCACCAAGGCCCAAGAAGAAAAACTTTTAAAATTAATCAAGTTTCACAGAGGGCATTGGGGTATAACATTGATGACATCAAGGGGATTAGTCCTAGCTTGTGCATGCATAAAATTGCATTATAGGAAGGGAGTTGTCCTTCGGTTGAAGGCATAAGGAGTTTTAATCTAAAAATAGGTGAAGTAGTCAATAGTGAGGTGCTTAAATTGCTTGAAGCAGACATTATCTACCCCATAGCGAATAGTAAGTGGGTGAGCCCCGTTCACGTAGTCCCCAAAAAAGGTGGTGTGACTATAGTGGAGCAAGATGATGGAACCTTTATGTCTACTAGACCAATTACGGGGTAAAGGATGAGCATTGATTACCGCAAATTGCATGCCTCCACCTTCAAAGACCATTTCCCCATACCTTTTATTGATCAAATGCTAGAACGACTAGCCGGACATGCATATTATTGCTTTCTTGATGGGTATTCCGGGTTTTTCCAAATCCCTATACACCCGGAAGACCAAGAGAATACCACATTTACTTGTCCCTTAGGAGTCTATGCTTATCGGAGAATGTCGTTCGGGTTGTGTAATGCACCCATCAGCTATAAAAGGTGCATGATTGCTATATTCTCCGATGTTCTTGAAAAAATCATGCAAGTCTTCATGGATGACTTTAGCATCCATGGAGACTCATTTGAACAAAGACTTACGAATATTTCAAATGTTCTTAAGAAATATGCGGAGCATAACCTCGTTCTAAATTGGGAAAAAAGTGCCAATTCATGGTAGAGGAAGAGGTTGTGCTCGATCATGTTGTGTCTAGAAGAAGAATATAGGTTGATAAGGTCAAGTTTGCCGTAATAGAAAACCTCTCACCACCTACCAATGTCAAAGGTGTGAGAAGTATTATAGGTCACGCGGGATTTTAAAGAAAGTTTATCAAAGATTTTTCAAAGGTAACCAAGTCATTAACCTCTCTTCTTCTCAAAGATGTTCCTTTTATTTTTTATCAATATTGTCTTGAAGCTTTCTATAGTTTGAAGAAGGAGCTTGTCTCGGCACCAATTATCCGGGCACCGGATTGGGATCTACCATTTTAGATCATGTGTGACGCCTCGGATTAGGCCGTTGGAGCAGAGTTGGGGCAAGTAGTGGACAAGAGGCATCATGTGATTTATTACTCGAGCAAGACACTTGATCAATCCCAATGCAATTATTCCACGACCAAGAAAGAGATGTTGGCTATTGTTCATGCCATTGAGAAGTTTTGACCTTATTTAGTTGGCTCCAAGGTTGTAGTCTATACTGATCATGCGGCAATTCGGCAACTAATGGTGAAAAAGAATGTCAAACCGAAGCTCATAAGGTGGGTCCTTCTACTCTAAGAGTTCCATATTGAGATCAAGGACAAAGCAGGATCGGAGAACGTGGTAGCCGACCATTTGTCGAGATCAACGATTAAAGAACATGGAGTAAAAGATGATAGTTGACTAATCAATGAATGGTTAAGAGAAGATAGCCTCGTGGAAGTAAGGGGAAGTGATTCATGGTTTGCGGATTTGGCTAACTTCCTGGCTAGCGGATTCATACTGAGTGACATGAACAAGCAAGAAAGGAGGAAATTGAGACATGAAGCCAAGAAGCAGTATTGGGATGATCCATATCTTTTCTGAAGATGTGTTGATGGAATTTTCCGGATGTGTGTATCAAAATAAGAAGGATTGAGTATTGTGCATGAGCTTCACTCAACTACATATGGAGGACACTTGGCAACCTCTAGAACCATTGCTATAATCCTCCAATGTAGGTTTTATTGGCCAAAAATGTGTAAGGACGTCCACTCTTATGTGAAATCTTGTGATGCTTGTCCAAGAAGTGGCAACCTAGGAAAGTGGAATGAGATGCTGTTGACTAACATTCTTGAAATCGAGTTGTTCGATTGTTGGGACATAGATTTTATGGGCCCTTTCCCATCCTTATGTGGGAATGAATACATACTTGTGGTGGTTGACTACGTGTCTAAGTTGGTTGAAGCGGTGGATTACCCAACAAAAAATTCCAAAGTTGTCATGAAACTTTTCAAGGATGTGATATTTACAGGGTTTGGAATGCCAAGAGTGGTGATAAGTGATGATGGCTCACATTTCAAGAAAGACACATTCAATGCCCTTTTGAAGAAGTACGGCGTGAGGCACAACACCGGACTTGCCTACCACCCCCAAACAAGTGGGCAAGTGGAGGTGTCAAATAGGTAAATCAAAGCCATCTTGGAGAAGGTTATGAACAAAAACCTGAAAGATTGGTCAACCAAGTTGAGTGACACATTGTGGGCTTTGAGGACGGCTTACAAGACTCCTTTGTAGACCACTCCCTATAGGCTAGTCTATGGTAAGACATCTCATCTTCCGATTGAGTTAGAGCTCCGAGTTCGGTGGGCAATCAAGGAGCTAAACTTTGACATGGATAAAGCTTTCGAGCATTGACTACTCCAACTAGCCGAGCTTGATGAGTTAAGGCTTGATGCCTATGAGAGCTCACGAATCTACAAGGAGAAAACTAAGCAATGGCATAATTCAAGGATATCAAAGAAGGAGTTTAAAGTTGGTGACATGGTCCTATTGTTTAACTCAAGGTTAAAATTTTCCCGAGAAAGGTAAGGTCGAGATGGTCCGGCCCATTCCATGTGGCAAAGGTGATGCCTTATGGGGCCATAGAGGTGACAAGTGAAGCTACCGGTCCGTTCATGGTGAATGGACAATGTTTGAAGGTCTACTATAAAGGTCACCCCATGGGAACCATAAGCATCGTCGAGTTAGGTGAGCCCTATTTTGGAGGCAACAACTAATCAATCAACAACAAGATGAGGTTTGGTGGAGTCCCTCAAGAACCACCATTTGTAAATATTCTTTCTCTAAGCTTTGCATTCATGTTTACATTATTGCATTTCATCATGTTTGGAGTATTTGTTTGTCGTGTGGGTTAATGAATTTTTGAGTAGAGACTCTGGAGAGGATGATGGACTAATTTGTGTCCTTAGCCTTGGAGGATTTGTTGTGGTCATTTAGAGAACAATCAGAAATAATTAGGGAGCCTACTTGACAAATATTAAGGAAAACAAGTGTAACGCACTCAAATATGGGTCCCTGGCAGCCGTTATGTAGGTCGGGGCCGAGTACAAGTGAAATTTGTCTAGTCAAGAACATTGAAAAGGCTGAGAAATTGGCTAACTATGGGAAATGCCATCCCAGCCGGGGTACCGGCGGTCGGGCACCACACCGGCGCCGCGTACATTTGAATTTTGAAGGAAAAAAACTGGAACTACTTTGGGATCCGGGCGGCCAGCAGCCAGCCCCCCGGATTTGAAGACAGATGAAGAAATGGTGGCGAAGAAAATGAAGTTGGCGCACTCAAAGCCGGCAGGCCGGCAATGAGTGCATATTGAGGCTCAAAAAACGACTAAGTGTCGTGGAGTTTACTCATAACCGGGGCACCGGCGGCCGGCACACCCACCGGCGCCAAGTACACTCCACCCAGACCCAAAAAATTCAAAAAAAGACAAGTTCTCATAACCGGGCACCGGCGGCCGACATTCAGGTCAGTTTTGAAAACATTTATCCGCATCTTTAAATCAACACCACCACCCATTTTTCCCTCATAACTTCCTTTTCACTCTCTCACTAAAACTCACTTACTTAATAACTAACAAATCCTCTCAAAATCTCCACTCCATCAACATAAAATCAATAACACCAAATTTCATCATCAAAATTTTTCAAACCTTTTTCCACCTAACTTTCCAACCGAAACCCTAACCACACTCACAACCATTCATCATGTCGGGCAAGCACACAAGGGTGGAGGAGACGCTCTCGGAGGCCAATTTGGCGAGAGACCCGGACTTTCATTTATATAAATTGCTTTGGATTGAATTCGTTTGCAACATAAACTTGGGAAACCGAGCATGTGTGTAATACTCCGTATTTCTTTGATGGTGTACTCGGTCGAGTGGGGTGAACTCGACCGAGTATAGGGTCGAGTAATGTTATTTGTCTACTGGAGTACAGTCACTCGACCGAGTACCGGTGGTACTCGACCGAGTAGGCTGCACTCGGTCGAGTGCAGTCGGTACTCGACCGAGTGTCGGTCGGATTATCGTGTTTTGAGCGGTTTGATGAGGGTGATTGCGGAGGTTATATTTATTTAATTCGTCAGTTTTGTAAATCATTTTATAACCCTAAAACATTTTTAAACACCTTCCTAATCATTCTAATCACCATCTAAGCAAGGATTTGGCTTTTGGTCTTCATATCATCTCTACTTTTGTGTCGATTGCGTAGTAAGTCTTAATCTCTAGTCATTGTTCATTTTACTTTCATCGTAACCCTAGAATATGGGGTAAATGGGATAATTAGTAGTTGGTTTATGTTAGGTTGATTATTAAGGGTAGTTAGTAATTATTATGTGATGATTGGTTGTAGGTGACGGTTTCTCATAGGATTGATGTTGATTTGTAGTGCCTTTCGTGTGTCGCAGATCTACTATCAAGGTAGGGTTTCCCTACTCTGTTACTGTCATTATGTTTATTATGATTGATTGCGTCGTTGCGATGTTTATGATGATTGATGATGTTGATGATTGATGTGGTTGTTGGTGGAGTTTCTGATGTTTGATTGTGAGGCTATTGGGAGATGGATCTCATTCCCATGATTCGCCCCTTATGACTCCCATCACAATGGGGATGTGGACATTAAGAAACTGGGTTCACTCGTTGATGAGCGGGGATTTGGTGGGGATTGGCTGCGGTCTCCCACTGGCGGCGCGGATTACCTGTTGCGATGGGTAATCCATTTGTGTGATGAAGTAGTTGGAGATTGGTGGTGATGACTATGTTTATGATTATGTTTTGTGACAGTTGGCTATTGTTATGCGGTACTGACCTGATTGGCCTTGCTTGTTGTTCTTTTGTTCTATTGTGATCCATTCGATATTACCGACGAATGGTGAACAGTGTCTTTAACAGGTGGTTGTGATAATGCATTCGCTTGGGACGAGGAAGAGAATCGCCTACCTGAGTCACAGATAGTTGTCGCTGAGTTTAGATGATAGTCATTTTAGCTTCCGCTGTTGTCATTTCAAATTATGTTTCATTATTTTGGATATTTAGTTTTTGGATGTTGTAACCAATAAACTTTATACATTTAATAATTGTTCTGTTATGGTCTCTTTTGATATGTACTACCTCGGGTCGGGTAACCGAGGTTGTGGCACCCTTAATTAGACCTGGCAAAATCAACCCGACCCGATTGACCCGGCCCGAAAAGGCTGGCCCGAGACCCGAAATTGACCCAAACAACAGCACTTGAATGTGAATCGAAACACGAGATGACCCGACCCGACCCGAACATGACCCGAGGTTTGTTGACCCGGAAGTGACCCGAACACCCGAAAAGGACCCGATCCGAAACCACCCGACCCGAAAAGGACCCGACAAAACGTAACTCTAATTGATAAAAAAAGACTTGAAATAACCCAAAATGATACAAAATGTGTTTTATCTCTCTTAATTATTGATCCAAAATTGATCTGACCCGCTTGACCCGAAAATGACCCGGCCAACTTAACCGAAAAACACCCGAAACCCGAACTAACTCAACCCGGCCCGAACAATCCCGATAATATTTCAAACCCGAATTGGCCCGACCCGAACCCGACCCGGTTGACCCTTTTGCCAGGTCTACCATTAATTGCTGGGGAAGGCATTGCTAAAAACTCCTTGGTAAGTGGGAGTGTTACAATGTGACCCCTCCATTGGTCGAGATTGTCTTATTTGTGGCATCTCGGTTAATAGGGTTGTTGTAAGAGAATGAAAGACAATAAGTTAAAGGTTAAGAAGGTTAGAGGAGATCGACTCGACTTACGATGGTCTGCAATGTGCACGGTGACTGATGACAGCGAAGGAGGTGGTCTCGTTGGTAGCTGACATAGGCGATGAAGACCATTCAGCCATGACTTCTGTTTCCGAAATAGGGGAAATCGAGGACGATTTTCTCAAGGTGAGACAAGTGGTTGTCTTGGAAGTACCGGCTAGCGGAATCGTTATCTATTTATATGCGGTTCATTTGAGTGAGGAGTATGTGGGTGATGTGAATGGTGGCTAGTACCGAATTAGAGGTGTTAAGTCGATTCGATCTTGGGTAAGAAACTTAGTACAAAGGTGGTGTTGTGTTGTATGGGTCATGTGTAAGTGTTGGTTGATGACGGAATCGGTTTCGAATCGAATATTTGTGCTAGGTAAAGGATGATGATGAAATGGTGAAGGAGATGGTAAAAGTGCAGTGATAGTGACAATGGTTATAAACAGGAGGGGAAGAGATACATGTGAAGGTATAGTAAGGCATGTGAAGGTGTATAGTGGTAGTGACAAGACTATACACAAGAGGGAAAAAGATATATGTGGAGGGGGTGAAAGCACAAGGGAAATCACGAGTGCATAATGTGTGGGACAAGGTGAAAATGAGATAGGTGAATGGTCTTTTCACTTGTGAAGGGGCAATTGATTAAAAAGGGCAACTATTATCATCGGGCTTTTATCTCAGACGGATTTTCTATTGTAAGGAAAGTGAATAAGATAAATTGTAAGACACATTAATAAATATAAATCAGGATGAATTTGAGATGAAAACAATTAAATCTATTTGAAAAGTTGTAAGAGTAGTTCTAAATATAATTAAATCAAATTAATTAAAAGTGGTTTATTACGGGGTGTTACATAATCTACCTGAGTTGATTCTTGGCAAAATGACGTAAAATGATATAATAATAATTTAATATTTTAGAATGAGTGAAGGTGTAAAACAAGAAAATAAAATCAATTTAGGTACCTGAAATCTCAAATGATATCTTAGGTAACATTTTATTTCAGGTAGTTTATTTATTTAAATAAACTACTTGTCAAACCCTTGGAAAAAATAAGGAATCAAAAGTTTTTGTCAAATAAGCTACCTGAAATGACTTCCCATACAAAATCATTTATAAAGTCGGATAATATTTGCACGATTACATAGAGTTTAACATTTGCAAAACTCTTTTAAGCAGTATTTGAGTCTCTAATTTTTATGAATTTTCAGGAACTAAAAAAGAATCTATAATGTTCATGTAAATTTGTTGGTAGTGTTTGTATTAGAATTAAAATCAACAATGATCAATAATTCTTAATTCGTGGTTATATACAAGATAATAAAATCGATAAATAATCAAAGGTTAGACATTAAAAGGAGTTTTATACCGTGTCAACGACTTAAATAAGTATTTAATAATTTATATCCAAATTTTGCATAATTCTTCAAGAAATAAATTAATGGAAAGTAAATAAAATAAAAAATAATTTGTAATTTTTCACGTTTAGAGGTTTATAACTCGACATATCCATCAAGAATATTATTAATTCAACATGTATTTAGCATCATATATAGAAATACATTATGCCTGAGGGGCAAATTATTATTAAAGAAGTAGAAACAAACAAGTAATCCGAGAAAACGTCGGCTATGTCCTCCAATTTGGTGCATTTCTAAGATTAACTAGGTTTGGTAACCGGCCTCGCTTTATCTCTATTTATCGTCAAATTTTACTTTCTAGAAAATAAAACTACGTCAGACATGCTTAACTCATACGTTTACCATTTATGATAAAATGTAAAATTGATCTACAAATTATGAAATACATCCACTATTACTCCCACGGTTAATATTATTACTTTCACGACATCCCGTTAATACTATTACACTCACCACTCCTCCGGTTATCGTTGTTTCTTTGACTACTCACGCTATTTTTACGGTTAAATCTATGCCCGTTAATTTTATCAAACCCATATATTTAAATAAATAAAATATTTTTTTAAAACGAATAGTTAGCTAATTTTTCATACTTTCTTCATTCTTCATACTGTTACTTTCATTATATTTACTATGACTACTGATGCTTTCACTACGACCGCAGTCATTATCGTTTCTTTCACTACTCCCACATTTAATAATGTTAATTTCACTACTCATTATGCACGGAGTCATCATCATGCTTCGACTTTTCACTGTCGCCACTAGCCTTTGATGAGTCATCGGGGTTCTCATCGATCAATCTTTTCTCCAACTTTCTTTTTAGTGAAAACGATTTGAGCATTTTTTTCTTATCTTTCCTTCTGAAGTTCATAAAGGGCCAACCTCATTTTTCTTAATTCTTCTTCGATTGAGATTGCTTTAATCACCATCACAGAAGCAACAACATCAACTTGCGTCGTCAAGGGCTGAAATTCTTTCTGCGTTTGTGCCAATGAACGATGGATTACCAGAGTTGTCACCAAGTGCTCTTGATCTTTCATCATCGAATTTGGGTGTTGTGGCCTTCATTTTTCGGAGGGAATTTTCCATTGTAGTCATTGAGA
This sequence comes from Silene coronaria, assembly GCA_028566215.1. Lineage (NCBI taxonomy): Eukaryota > Viridiplantae > Streptophyta > Magnoliopsida > Caryophyllales > Caryophyllaceae > Silene > Silene coronaria. The sequence goes on from JAOWBH010034036.1 coordinate 10,680, forward strand.
CGAACTTTGACGGTTTTTGTCGTTGTGGAGAAAGAAATAAGCGGTAGAGATTGTCCCACCGAGCGTGCCAACTTTTGTTTACACAAATTTGTGATTCTTAAATTAAATAATAAACACAAAAATTGTAACAAAGATGATTTTTATTAGATTTGAATATTTTAGGTACAATCTCTAATTTGATCCGCTAATTCGATCTCCACGTGAATTTGAGTGTTAGATGTACGGAGGGTCTTGATGACTTTATCTCACTTTACTTTGAATGATGACTTTTGAAAGGAGTGTCTCGTTGACTTTAAATCTCCTTCACTGAAGTGTTCATCTCCCCGGGATTTTAGATGCTTGACCTCGCAATTCGAAGAATGATTATTTTGATGAAGGAGGGTTGCTTGACTTAATCTCCTTTGATTAATTTGATTTGGTGAAGGTCTTTAAACTTGATTACTTTCAGATTTGACTCCTTGGTGGCGGCACGGGATTTGAAATGCTTCGATGTCTCGATCCTTGGAGAGGGTTATTGATCTTCTAATTTGACGGACTTGAAAGTCTTTTGTTTTTAGAGAGAATTTGAGAGTTCTCTAATCTCTAGTCCATTTGTTTTCTTTTCATCTTTTGTGATTTCACCCCATAAATGATAGAGCATAGGTTGTATTTATAGAGAAAACCCTCATAAACCCTACGCTCTGGTGGACTTGGTAGCCATTTCAGCCCACTTGAGTATCTTTGATCCATTTAGGTGAGCTTGACCCACTTAGTGAGTTTGACCCATTCATCGGGATTTGTCACTTTAGATAAATGGACTGAACATAAAAATAATCAAAATGGACTAAACTAATATAATTTCTTCCAAATCAATTATATCGTTTTGTATTTCCATTGGCGGTTCAACATTTTGACTTTGACGTGTAACATGTTTACATTTCCTTCTGTCTTGGTCAACACTTTGATTTTGACTTTCGACGTGGCACTTAAATAAATGGGTTATTCTACATGGTACCTCTAAGTTTTTCGACTTTTTACATGGTACCCCTACTTTTTTTTAAACATACATGGTACCCCTAAATATTGACTTGATCACTAACCGTACCCCTGACTTTAATTTTCGTCAAATATACTTAGTTTTAGATATTAATTGATGACTATTGACGTTTATTTGACATCTTATGTGAATTTTTTTAGTGTGTATGTTATTTAATAACATTTCCCACCCACATTTCCCTCCAAAATGAAAAAAGAATTGAGAAACAAAAAAAAAAGATGAAAAGGGAATTAAATAGACAAAATTGGAGAGAGGTGGTGAGAGTGGATGTTATTGAATAAAATACACACTAAAAAATTCACATAAGATTGTCAAATAAGCGTCTTAGTTATCAATTAACGTCTAAAATTAAGTATATTTGACGGAAATTAAAGTCAGGGGTATGGTTAGTGATAAAGTCAATATTTAGGGATACCATGTATGTTAAAAAAAATGCAAGGTAACATATAAAAAATCGAAAAACTTAAGAGATATCATGTAGAATAACCCAATTAATTCTAAGTGCCAACAGGCAGCTCCAAAGGTCACAAACGCCTACTAAATGCTTCCAGGTCTAGTTAATGCTCAACACGTATGTTCTCTCTAGCGTGTAAGTCGGTATGGAAATCAAAGTCCAACCTTGATGTCGAACTGTCGATTATAAAATTTGTATGGAAGATATTTCAGAACCAAATAAAACTTCTTATATTGGTTATGATGTGCGGAGTAAAAGTCATTATATAATTAGCCTATGTTCTTTCATTTTTTCTACTTTTTAATTGAAAATCAGGGGATTAAAAACTGAAATATTTGATCCAAAAAAAAAAAGAATGATATGAACCACCACGATTAGCCATAATTAATTCATTCACAAGTTTGATCTCTGTGTTACTCTCTTTAGAGAGATGACACTGACAACTTCCTGGTCTCCACATACTTGCCAGCTAGAGAGTCGAACAACATGCCGGCTCCGACACCAACACCCAGGTCGATTGTGTAGTGACCTCTTGTTCCCAATAGTCTCACTACTTGCAACACATTAAGAATATCGAATGTCCATGCCAAGTTCTTCCTTTGCATCCGCCTCATGTCTAAGGATGCAATCACCGCACTAGCAACATGCCCCGAGTAGAATAGGAAGAACGACACATTTCCAACAGGGAAATCCGCACCTGAACCCAAAAATTCCTGGCCACAAATATCAACTAATTATAATGATTTACACCAAAAATAAAAATAAAAATAAATACTACATGTAACATATTGCCCAATCTATAGAGGTAGACAACAAAAACATGTGTCGTAACTCTTGGAAGGAAGTGAAAATCATCGACAACAAGTCAAGTAAAAGAAAGAAATTTTACAACTGAGACATATTCTGCTCTTGTAAACAAATACTCCGTACAAAATTTCTAAAGCCTTCCTAAACAAGCTAAAAAATTTAAGTAATGCGACAAAACATGTGAGAAGTTGTCTTACTGCTATTAAACTATCACCTATTAAGCGTATTTTAAAGATGTTGACATGATTCATGATTGTTCTCTAACCAAGTACATGTGAAGGAGATGAGGAGTACGTGAAATGCAATAAATTTCGGTACCAATTATAAAATATTCATTGTATGGGAGAGGAAAGTTGCGAGACTAATGAAGGATAGTAACCAGAGTAACCAAAACGCCAAGCAACAAGATGCTGAACATGTTCATACTGTCCTATGCAAATTTTGTGCTTTAACAATACTCCAAATCCAGCATAAACAAACAGAACGATATTTGGCCCCATTACGGACTATCCTGGTTAACAGCCACATGAATTGTTCCTTCCCCTTCCAAATTTCGCATTATCAACAAGTATTGTAGATTAGATGACATATAGCAGAGGGATGATTGGAGGCTTGCAGCACTTGGTTTATGATAAGAAGATACGAGTATGAACTTATGGTTTTAATTGACTTCCTCAAAACTAAACAGTCAACTAAGTAAACCAAAGGGTCGTGTAATGGTACTAAGGTAGGAAATTTAGCCAGTCATAGTGTCAAGATTTAAATTAACCTACAAAGCTCCAACTATCCCCAGTCTTTCATTTCTGAATCATATCATACAAATTCGACAAAGATAAACTATGACTAGTCATTGACTCATTGTACAAATATAATTATCGGCATACTCCAATCCCTCCCTCCAACCTTGATACCATTTACATTGCGCCCATTTGACTTTGTTCGTTAATTCAAGTAGACATTGACCATTAATTTTTGCGGGATAGATGTAGAGTGACGATTTGATTTTGACATGTTGAACTTATCAACACAAAAGATCTTCATACTATCATTTAAACAAAATATCAAAAATTATATTACAAGAAATATGTGGCGGTATACATGGGATAAAGGTAGTAATACATAACTAAACGGAGGGGAATGACTGGTAGCAGAAGCCTCTTCATGAGGACGATGATGACAATGATGAAAGATTCTAAGAGAGGAGATACCTGAGGCAAAGGAAGCTGAGTAGAGTAACCAAGAATTCCCCGACAGGTGAACGAAAACAAGGCAGCAAGTCCAGGTCTAGCTCTTCCTTCTACTAAGAAGACCCATAATATGTATGTTGTTTGCATCCCCACAAACGCCTGTCATTTATCGATCAACCAACCAACTTAATACCGAAACCCCAACCTCAACTATCAACCATCTCAAATTGCAACAATATCATATACAGAGTACTATATACTCGTAACATACTACAGAGCGCCAAACAACCAAATTGGTAAACCAAGAAGTGGATGGTGTTCGCCAAATTGGTAAAAAAAAAAAACTACTCCCTCCGTCCCGTCCCGGTCATTTGTTGTCCTTTTCCTTTTTTAGGTGTTTCATTCATTTGTTGTCCTTTCTATATTAGACATGTCTTTAATGGGTTATTTAAACATCTAATTTCATTGTTGTCAACTTATCATCTAATAACATTACCTTCAAATGGTCTCTTCCCTTTCCTTAATCTTTGTGCCAAAAGCAACGGTAAATAAATGACCGGGACGGAGGGAGTATAAGCTGGACCACAAAGTCGAATGAAAGCAATCTTTTTGGAGGTGCAACGACTGATATTGACTGAGGATTGTGTCATATAAGGGTTGATTGACTGATTGAGAATATAAGGCTGTTTTATACAATAATAAGGCGAGTATCGAAATATACTTGATTTTGCATTCCTAA
>JAOWBH010034145.1:0-15662 GCA_028566215.1 Silene coronaria
GTCACGTAGTAGTGTTCATGGACAAAGTCACAAAATATACCCTCTCGTTTGCTTGAAAACAGCTATAAGAAAAATGAAAATGATCATACAAAAATATGTTACAAGCAACGATGAAAATGAAGAAAATCCACGTCAAGGGTTTAGGCCATTTATGCAGCTGGAGTCGGACTCTAATGAGAGTTATTGATAATTGACGGCCCATTCCAGACGAATTTGTACAAGGACGTCACAAAACAAGAGGGTAAAATAAGTCAGTACCTAATTACTATAACAAACCAATAGGTCAGTGGAGACTGCCAGAGAGTAAAATTTAGAGATGCAAAAGAGTGAAATCATTATAGATACCAAAACCTCAGTTTCCTACTAATTCAGAAACTAGACATTTTCTCCTGTAAATGCAATTTCACAACTAGAATAGCAAGTTTGCGCGAATTTGTCCAAGACAGACAGCAGTATGGTTAGGAGTTGGGTCTGTACGGAAACAGGTATTGTCAGCGAACTACATAGCCATATCTAAACCATGTAGCGTTCTACAAACTCGAAGCCATCCTAGAATCAAACACCGACCCATGCAAAACTGGTTCAAGGCAATGAACAAAAAGTCCTGTACGTTGTTATCCGACGTATCTAATTTCTCAACAAAGTAGGAAAGATAACTCACCCTGCCATCAGCCATTGGTGATACAGAAAACGAGTTTGTCCCTCTTTTTGGGTCGATTTCAGCGACACAATCAGAACACAGAAAGTGATCCAACTTCTTTGCTTCTTCAATACTCATGCCCATGCAAGAAGGATGGAACCTACAAGCACGACACAAAAACATATATGAGATGGTCTTACACGTGAGTATGGCCCATTAAATGAGAATGATAACCAAAGTATAAGATAGTCAAATAAGACTCACTACAAGCGTGATAAGCTTACTAGAAATGAGAGTGAAATTCATATAGGGAGACATTTTCCGCATTTGACCAATATCATCACACCAACGAAAAGGTTTAAAGGCCATTCTGACTGCCAGGCAGTCAGCTACACAGTGTGAAGAATTCAGCACTAGCTAATACCCAAAATTTTAGAAAACGAAAGAGAAATGCCAAAAGGTTGCCTCGACTCAGAAAACTAATTTGCATACAAAAATGATCAAAGAGAAATTCGGCCATTACAAGAATCTCTGTGGAATTGGTCATTTTAAGTTCCCAAGCATAAAACTAACTCTCATTTTAAGCGTTAGATATGGTTAATTAAGGGAAGAGAAAAGTAGAATATTTGGTTCCGTTTTAGTAAAGCAAAAGATGGTCATTGGCATTCAAGTATCAGCCAACATTCTAACAGACAGAGTTAGCTTAACCTACATGGTAGTTCATTGTCCAAACTTCTGCAGTACTTTGAAATAGTGTCTAGCCCTTACGCATGCAGGCATCAGACTCGAGCAGAAAATTCAATCACATTATGTAAATCAAATTGATATCAGGAAATTACCAGTCTTTGCAACCCTCACATTGCACCATGAGATCGTCTGGGTTATACGGCATCTCACATTTGCAATACCTGCAAAAACAATACACAGCAAAAACCAATCAGACCTAACTAAGAAACAGCACACCTTAACTAATAAAAGCCACCAGAATGCCGAAATGATGCTGAACACTCACACAGCCACTCGATCAGGAGTAAAAGCTCCGGTAGCAGCCTTATATTCAAATCGACAGAAGTAATCATCAGTCCCAACATTCTCAAGCTTAGTGTAGTTCTTGAAGGAGTGAACAGTACACTTCCCTTCAATTGTATGGGCGCTTTGCATATCATAATGGTCAGACAAAAACAACTCTTTTGCCCCATGAAACGGCCTCCTTCCACCCATTGATTCCTCTGGCCTATAGTACCATCTCACTCTAACCTTCACATTGCTTCGATTGTCAGCCTCAATCTTTTCCACACGAGCCACATATGGCGGATTACCAACATCCGAGGGCCTCATCAGAACACAATCTCCAGCTAATACACCAATGACATTACAAAAAATCAGTCAAATAATCAATTATTTCCAACAAACAAGCTATAACACTACTTTACAGGCAGAAATGAAGTAAAATCTCCACAAGTGAAATAGCACATTGTTCCTTTCACCTAGTGCCTCAAGAGCTCCCGCAAATTGCAGGTGAACGACAGCCGGATGTACACAGTCTTACACTTATGTTAGCAGCATTCTTTAAGCATAAAATTGGATTCAAAAAAGGTTCTTTCAAAAAAGAAAATTCCAACCAAGATAACAAATAACAAACACACAATCTTTTTGCTGCAAATGAGGTTATTTGAGGATTAAAAACATGAACTTTACAGCTTCGTCATGCAACAATGACAGGAAAAAAAAGGGTACAACATAAAAAATGGTATTAATCACAGCAAAACCAACCACAAAACTGCCCCAGTGCCTCAATGGCTTCGGCAAATTGCGAGGTAAGGGGATCGGATGTACGCAGTCTTATCCTTATGTTACAGTACAATGAGACGGTTTCGAATGACCCAAGATGAAAATACAGCAAAACCAATAAAAAAAAAAACATCATAAAATGAAAAATAAATAAACAGAGAAAATGATAAATCACCATGAACAACTTTGTTGGTGCCTTTAATGTTGTAAGAGTCAAGGTCACGTTTCCCAGGACGAGTTTTCGCCATTAATGAAGGTTTTGAAGCAAAAAGATTGAATCTTTCAGCTCAAAAATGGAAGAAAATAAGAACCCTAGAATTTGGGAAAAAAAATATAAACCCTAGATTAAATTTAATGGGTTTTTAAGGAATGAAGACAAGAACAAAAGGGTATTTTTTTTTTTTTAATAAATATTAAGATTAAGATTAAGATGAGTGAGTGTATGAAAAAAATGGAAGAAGCAAGTTATGGTACTAGTGAAAGGTGAAGATGAGCAACAAAACATAAAAAGGGGGAAGAAATTTGAAGAAAATTGAAATTGAGATTATTTACTAAAATTAATTAAATGTTATTTTTTAGTACTATTTGATTTCTTGATTGATAGTTTGATGTTGGATCCTATGATTTGTGTACTAGATAGTCTTAGGTTGTCAAATGTCATTGTTTCCAACAACTTTTTCGTTGGTTTGATCACAAGTTTTTGGATTTAAAATTGATTGGGGATGATGTAAATTAGGGTTTAAAGGTGAGGTGACAATTTGGGGGAAAAAAGTTTGTAAGGAAAGATTAATTCATTAGCAATAATAATTAGTCATATTTGCAAGATTATTGACTTGTTAAGTATAAATTTATATACGGTTAGTAAACTGAACTTTTTTAAGAATAAAAATATCTTATTGGTATATGATGTTTTTTATAGACGATGTTTGGATTCTAATCTGACAAATTATATGTCACAATCTAACACTTGTGATAAATAAACGATAATAGACGGAAAAGATTAAAGTCATCTAAACCTTTATAAAAGTAACTCATATAGATAAAGTACCAAGTATAAAATCAAATGTCGGGGTTATTAGTTATCACCTTAGATTCTTAGAATTGATAGAAGGTAGCCTTTATTTTGTAAAAGCAAGTAAATTGAGTGATGTCCTTCCTTAAGGCTATAAAATACTCGTATTTAATCAGACAAATTTATTGAAAAATGAATGAATACGTACAATAAGAGGGTAAAAACCGAAATATTATGTGAAGATTTTTTCATTGTCATACACTCATACTCATAATGTATGTTATCAATTCTATAATTATCCAACATATAATATGCCTTGGTAGTGTTTCTCCTATAAAGTATTATGTCACCTATCATATAATACAATACACATCGTTTTCATCAATTGATTTTGTTATGTCTAATAAAAATGCAATAGATGCAAGATTGCAATTTGCAAGTATATTGTTTTCTAGCAAATTGTCTTTGCAATTATCCCTCTCTTTTTTAAAGCTTATGCAATAAAATAAAATAAAAAGAAAACGAAAAACAAGATGCATACAAAATCATAGTTTAATTTTACTTAAATTTTCGTAATAGTTATATACAATGCTCTTCGGGGTGGCCCGGAGGTGGTGCAGTTCGGTCCGTCACACAGGGACCCAACTCGGTAGAGGGCCTCATGTTGAAAGAATGGTTATTTGTTTTGAACATGAATATTTGTCATTGTGTGACCACGGTGCAGTGGTAATATTAAAATTCACAATCATTGTCAATGACAAGTCCGAAGTATAGGGTTCGATTCGATTCTTGATTCTCATAATTTTTTAGAAAACTTATATTTTCTATATTGCACCTCATTTATTTTCTTTGTCATTTTATCAATATCTATTTTTATTTTTATTTCAAATTTCGTTTATAATCCTTACCATCATAAACAATAAAAAATCCATGAATTCAACTTAAATATTTTTTTCACTATTTAAGAAATAAATCCATCATATTAAGATAATATTGATAAAAAGTAATTTGTTAATTTTATCTAAATTGTTTAATTACATATAGATAGACTCTTCTAACTTGTATCATACGTCTAAGTCGCTCGGATATCTTATATGTTTGCATATATGATTTAAAAAATACAGAAGATAGTGAGGTTATAAGGGTCACCGCATAATATTCCGTACAGGGCCTCCAATTTTTACGGGCCGCCCCTAACTTAATTAGTTGAATATATGTTGTATATTATTTCCCAACTAACGACGAAAAAAATAACATAAACCCAAAAAAAAAAATAACATTAATTATCCACTTCCTCCGTCTTAATAATTTGTTAGGTTTCCCTTTATACAAAGTGTAGTACAGTATGAAATAAACGTACTGAATTTTTGTCTCAAGATTGTACACATATGAAGTGTTCCATTCAATTAAGGCACCCCATCCTTATTTGTGTTTATTAATTTCCACTTCTTGTATCCCTATCAACATTTTCATTCACCTACCAATCTTCTTCGCCCTACCTAGACCTGACAAACGGGTCAATTGAGTCAAATGCGACTTGGGTCAGTTCGTCTCGGGACATGCCAATTTGGGTTCGGGTCCTTTTGTGTATGTTTTTTTAGAGAGAATAGATTTTGTGCCAAATTAAACATTCTGGTCGGGTTATATTGATCGTGCCAATCTCGGGTCCTCGGTTCGGGTGTAGGTCGGATTATTCGAGTCGGACCATTCAGGTTGATTTAACTTTGCCATGTCTAGCCTACCGACTAGACAATAAAGCGGTCCATTAATGCTACTCCGAAGAAACTATGCAAGGCATTAGAAAAATCACAAATTCTCATTGAGGACGGGCACTATCCGTCACAAGCTGAAGACAGATAGTGCCCCTCTCACAATATGCAAGTGGCACTATCCATGAGGTGCTCCATTTCCCCCCACTTGCCCTCCCACTTGTTTTATTGTGAGAGGGGTAGTGTCCGTCACAAGCAAGACGCTTTGAAGAAATATATATGCAGATCTTCAAAAAGTCGGGTGTTGCATACCCATCAGCTCGACATCTCGAGTCAAGGATGCAGGATCTCAGACGAACCCTGCATTCCGGCTAAACATTGTTCTGTCAAACTCTCCTATTGATGGATGTAACTTCCTGATTGTAATTCACAGTGAGAATTCAACTGTCATTATTGTCTCCACATATCAACTGAAGTGTGGTGTGTTAGCAAGTCCTCCATTTCTGTCTTTGTAACATGACCGGTCTTAAGCTGAAGACGGATAACCATCTTAAGCTTAAGACGGGTAATTTGTTATCTCCAGTGCACAAGAACATAACCACAGTAAATATAATGGCTTTTTGGGCTCATCGCAAAATTTTAGACTGATACAAGAAGATTTTATTAAATTTAGATGGACTGTTTACAAAATACAGGTGACCCTTACAGTGATTTATCTGATACAGTAGCTAGAGGTAGGCGAAAGAACGAAGGTATTATAGAATTGGTTGGACTGGTGCTGTGGATTCCAATTCAAATGCAGCTTGGAAACAGTCTGCAGCTTGTGATATTAAGCCTTCCTTTTTTAAGATTAATCCTAGATTCGACCATGCTTCATGATTCGTCGGATCTGACTGTAGGGCATTCATGAAAAAACTTTTGGCTATTGGAAGAGATGAGCCACCGAGTTCCATGAACACCTCGGCAGTAGAAACTAAGCTAGGGATGTGATCAGGGTCAATTGACAGTGAGACCGAGAAAGCAGAAAGAGCTTTATTGTGTAAACCACGGGCCTTTAACAACATACCTACATCCAGACGGAAAAATAAGGACAAATACTCATATGAGGCACCCTCCAGATAAGATATTATCAATGAGGTAGATTTTACTTAGATTATCGATTATTTATTTCCTTTTCTATGTTATATAGTAGCTATTTTCTGGAAGTGAAAAGCAGGAGCTTGATAAGATTCAAAAGAGCTAAAATACGAGCTGCTTACCTTCAGAGTGCCAAGTTTGAGGGTTGTAAAGATCGATTGACTTTGCTTTTTCCACGCAAATCTGTGAATCATTCCATGACTCGAGCCTTGTGTATAACTTGGACAAATCTTGCCAAATTCCCGTCTCCAAATGTTTCATGTCCCTCGCCTACCATGGGAAATGTACAGTCAGTTGAAAGACAGATATGTTCATAAGTAAATACACAACCGGTGAAAAAGCTTCTGGGATGTAAGAAGGAAGGCACATTGGGTAATGACAGTGAGGAGTCCTGAGGACAATTATAATAATGACAATGTTGAGAACAAATTATATCCCACGACGAACACCACCAAATCCTAACCAGATACCTGCAGCAAAAATCCATAAAAGCAGATGCCAACTTCAAGGTCTATTGTTTTTGTACCCCACAAGTATTTTACGAAAAGAAGCGCAGTGCCCTAACCAAAGGTTATTGGACTCACAGGTGTTGAACACGAGTACATATTCAAGTGTCGGACTCATCATGACTCGAGTTAAAATATATGGGAACTCTCCTAAAATGAGGGTATAGGTATAGGCCATAGGGAGACATCTTCAATCAAAAATTTCAAGTATGAAATAAATTGAGTTTTAAAAAGTCAAATAGAGATTTTTAAGAAATAAGGCTGAAAATGTCAAATCACACTTTATGCTTCATCCTCTATAGTCTAAGTTGCTTATCTTTTGGCCTCGCTAGGAGAATGGTCAGATTGGCAAGTGCCGGGTAAAGATCCACATGCATAGCCAAGAGTGTCATGTTGGTTAGTTGGACACGGGTATGGCCTCAAAAGTGAAGGATCAAAGTAACGTACGTCCAAGTTACACTTTCTGTTTAGAATTTAAAAACTGCTTAATGCATGAGACAGTTTCGGAATGTATTAATACCTGCTGAACAAAATGACCCGTTAGGTGTTTCTTTGCTGCTTGAATCTGTGCTAAGATAAGAGCATAGTTTTCTATAGCTTGCTTGGGATTTTCCCTAGCAATTTGAATAGTCGATTTTAATCGCAGAAGTTGTAGTTGATCCATGCCGGTTGTTTCATCCAGCGCAATATCAACTAACTCTTCAGCATCTTCAAACTGCTTTTGGGCAGAAGATATTAGAGCCAATAGCTTCCATGCTCTAGAAGAGCTCCCTGCTACCATATTGGAATACATTTTGGTATACCTAAAACCGGCATCAAGATTTCTTTGAGCTGCATTTTCCAACCCTAGGCTGAACAACAAAGAGGGATCGTCCTTTTCTACTAAAGCGGCATTATTTAACGAGTTCAATGACTCCTTTTGATATATTTCCCTCTCCCAGCTCGAGATAGATGCCCTAGCAGCATTCGAGTGACAAATACCAAGAAACTTATGACCCTGAGCCATGATTTGCTTGTTTCCATAACCAGCGAGTTGTATGATTTTCCGACAATAACCTAACCCTTCTTGTGCAAGCTTCTTGTTATCTGCACATAATTTTGCTCCTAACAATAGAGACGGGATATGGGTTTTGTGCTTCGACTCAGATGGTCCGACAATCTTTCTCACTAATCCTAAGGCCACCTCATTATGCCCAGCAGCACTATAACAAAGTGCAAGAATGTACCATCTCTCAACGCGGTTATAGACACCTGGAAGGGCTTGCTCTATATGGAGAGCAAGAAACTCTAACCCACCGCACATCGAGAGTCCAAACGAAAGATGGTCCATAATATCCTGGTCGAATTCAATTTCCTGGCTTACTGCCTTTCTAACGAGTATAGATAGCAAAAGAAGCGCTTCCTCGAGATTGTTCCTAGGGGTAGTTGGACCCCATATTTGTAGCTGGGGCGGAAGGCCCACTTCAACACCTCCGTAAAGCAATAGACTAGCTAAGTCCTTCTGGACACGGGCTAATCTGTGAGGGTCCAAGTTCCAGGGCTTCACGAGTGCACGTCTATACGCCACAATAGCCTGTTCCGGGCACCCTGATTTTTTCCAGAGCTCAGGAAGGAGCTCCAGTGCCTTGTGGAACATCTCTTGCATCCTGTTGTCCTGAACTCTTGTAGGCATTCCGTTCGGTAAAGCTGATTCGACTGTGTCTAAGATGATTTTGCACTCTTTTGCAGCTTCTGAAATATAAATCATAATACCATTTTAGTCCACTAGCTTACTTCTGCTTCAACTACGTCTAGGATTACTGTCAAAAAAAAAAAAAAACTACGTCTACGATACTCTTTTTCCGATAGTTTTATTAATGGCTAAAGTCACAAGGAAATGGCATGAAGCCATTACACAAACGCATAAAGAGCGAGAATCAAGGAGTGGTCTTGCACTCCATTAAAGCTTAATAGTCTCAAATCTCAATTGCTCAATTGACTGACTATAAAAAGACAATCACCTAGATCAACATCACTTCATTCACTTTTGACTCTATTGACTATAAAAGACAAAGATACCCTCGGAAAAGATTACCGATTCCACTGTCCACTCAAATTTTCTTACCTACACTCGACACTTGCCTCTTTCTTAAAACTTGTCACTTGAAGATAGTGGCGGAGACAGGATTTGCAATTAGGGGAGACGAGGAATTTCAGTGGGGGCGAACAAGTAATATCATAAGCAAAACTTGACAAAAGTTCAGAAATTTAACCAAAAATCTGTACTTGAAAGTCAAAAGCGGTTAAAACACAATGACACTAACAAGAATATCTGTAGATAGCTATCCTGATTATCACTCACAGTTCTCGCACCATGTTCGGTAACCTTGAAATGCCGTATTAGAGCATCAAAGAAAGCTTAATTACCTGTGATATTCCCAAGTTCCTCCAGGACCTTAGCCTTAAGTAGAATAGCTTCAAGCAGAAGGCTCACCGAATGCCAAGACATTACACCAGCAAGAGAATGATCAGCTTTAGAACGCGGTTTTCTTTGTCGGGTACGTTCTGAAATAGCACTTATCATTCTTGGAGTTAACAATTTAATGTCAATCCCATAGAATAGCTGAAGAGCAGCATCAAAGTTTCCTTTCTGATACTCTATCCTACCAAGTAAAGCCCTAGCTTCCTGAGAAAAAGCGTTCGCACAAATTTAATGACTTCTTCTCTTCTGTGATTTAACAAATCGGAAAATTTAACATAAATAATCCAACATTCCTGACATTTTCCAATAACAATCCTTAATTCCACATTGCAAGTTGTACATATATTATCTAATATACTAACTACAGTTAAGTATTATGGTCTAATTAACACTATAATTAATTAATACGGAGTAACAAATAGCTGAACCAGTCAGACAAATCAAAACAGGAACTGACAGCAACTAAATTTGACAATGTACCTCATAATTTAATGAAAGAGCTTCCTTCAACGTGGATTCAACTTCATCTACATGAGCATCCTCATATTTTGACCCTAAATCTCCTGCAGTCCTTGAAGAAACGCTCTTCAAATCCCCGGTCCTAGACGACAGACCACTCACTGAGAAATCCCGTGTTGACAACGACTCTGATGATCGAGTCGCTGGCTCTTCATACTTGAACTGCTCCCCTGAGCAAGCACACAACATTTTTCTTCTTGCCTACTGTAGACATTTACACTATCAAATTATCAATCCGTCGAATTGAAGCAACTAGACTTAATTAACAAATGACATAACAATTTAACTCATGCCAGGCAGATCTTATACGACGACAACAACATTATTCCCGAGTGCCTGAAGGGCTCTCGCAAATTGTGGGATAAGAGGGGTCGGATGTAAACAGCCAACAACAACAACAACAACATTACCCGAGTGCCTGAAGGGCTCTCGCAAATTGCAGTATAAGGGGGTCGGATGTAAACAGCCAACAACAACAACATTACCCGAGTGCCTGAAGGGCTCCTGCAAATTGCGGGATAAGGGGGGTCGGATTTAAACAGCTAAAATACTACTACTCCATTCTCCATACTAATTTCAAGCCACATTTTTTCACAATTTGAAAACATACAGTTGAATGCATTAAATTAGTCCAAAATAACCCAAGTATATACCCAAAACAGATGGTGCAGAAATTCCATAAAACAAAACTGAACCCACAAGCCACAAGCCACAAGCCACAAGAAAACATATAGACAAAAAGGGTAACAAAAACAATAAACAACTATGTTCACAAAAATAGAACAACAAGAGAACCTTAATTCCAAATAAGTCGAGTTGGGGTCGACTAACATGAATCATCATTCGAAACCGTCTACAAACTTAAACACATGAAAAGAAAATGTAACATACCACTAAAAAACAGGAAATTAATAGTGGGATTGTCTCTTTTCTGATATTACACCCATGAAAGCAACTTCACCAAGAGAATCTTCACAGCCTTTTTTTGTTTATTTCTGGGCAAAAAAATTTAAAAATTTTGTACAAAATAATTAAAGAATAAAATATTAAAAGAACCCAGAATGTAAAAATAAGAAAGGTGTTATCTTTGATTGATAGTTCATAGAGATCTGAGTTGAATAGAGAGAGTTTTGTCTGTTTGTTTTACAACTTTTGTACTGTTATGTTTACTAAATTTTGTTAACAGTGGGTTGAACAGCATTTGCTGTTGTGGGGTACAAACTTCAAAGACAGTCTGTGCTGTCTCAACTTTGGTGAAATATTTATATCCGGTGGTCTCGACTTTTCGTTAAGACGGACATATTCGATTTAAGATAATACTCCATATGGAGTAGAAACTAAATAGTATGACAAGTTTTTTGCTATTCCCTAAACATTATGTTTGTCTCGTCAAGAGGTGGGTAATGACTAATAACACGGTCAGCTCGGTCGCGCCGTTGGACCAATGCCTCTTATCGGACCTGGCCTGGGCCTCCCAAATGAGGTCCAACCTATCATAAACAATAAAATTTAAAACTAATAGTAAAAAGACGGTCCAGGTTATAGCTAAGTTTGAGCTAGCCCAACCACGCTTGCAATATGAGACTGGTGGTTTGGAGGTCCAACCTATCATCGGTCTGATCTTCTGGGCTCGAGCCGATGCTAACCTGACTCGTGGCCACACTGGCCGGGTCAACAGTCTCATCCTATCTTATTTGACTCATTTTAAGCAATAATCTTTCATTTACATTTCTTAGTTCCTCCTTTGCCAGATTATTGTACGATAAATAACGATCTAGCTATTATAACGCCATTATACATTAAACATTGGTCTCATGACGCTTCTCAAAGGGTTTGGGTAGTTTTCAAGTGGGATAGAATAAATCCCTTAAAACACGGTTAATCCCATGAATTATATTCTAACTGAATATACATTTTGAATATTCAAATACAACCTAAACTAATCTTGTTAATTCTAAAATATTCTCTGGCTCAACTCAATCAAGCCTAAATATAACTATACTCGGGAATTCAACAGAGCTCAGATCGGACTATTTCGACTAATCCAAATGGTCCATTTATCATGTCTAGGTTGGATGAGTAATAAGTTTTTTTTTCTCTTATATAATCCATTAAATATATTAATTTTCTTTTTTAACCTTTTATATTCAGTTCTAAGGGTTGTATTTATCATTTCCGTATAATTTAACATTCTACATTTTCAGTGATTGAATATTACTCCAGAACATATTAAAGACCTAAATCATATCCTTGCAGGCACGCATTAACATTGATTTTAATTGTTTTTTGGTGCAGACATTGATTTTAATTGTTGAAGGTGACATGCTTGTATGGGCAGTTGAAGTGACCCCCCACACTAGTATACTTTAAAGATAAAAGGAACTTTTTTTTTGCTTAGAAATATCAATAAGTCTCGCTTGTGACGGGTATATCCGTCACAAGTTTTTGACGGGTTAAGTATCTTCTACCTGTGTATATAAGACAAGTCTAGGGAATCACAATTAATTTGTCTTTATCAATTAAAGTGAGAAATATTTAACCCGCCACAAGGTAGTGACGGATATGTCCGTCACAGAGAATTTGCGTAGAAATATTTGGGACCGTTTCAAAGTGGATTGGACCTTTTGAGTTTTGACATTGACATTGACATGACTCATGATAGAGAAAAAGTTGGGTTGGAGGATGTTGGACCAGCCCGGTTCACCACCATTCAAGTGTTAGATTGTGCAATGGGCCTGGGGCCCGCACCCAAATGGGAAGAAAGTAGACCTGGCAAAATTGACCCGACCCAAATGACCCGACCCGACACTTGAACTCAAAATCCGAGTTTGACCCGAAATGACCCGACTCGACCCGAACATGACAGAGGTTTGTTGACCCGGAACTTACCCGAGACCCGAAATGACCCGATCCGAAACCACCCGACCCGAAATTGACCCAAAAAATATAACCCAAAATGTTACGAAATGTACTTTATGTCTCTTAATTATTAACCTTAAATGGACCCGGACCCGAATTGATTCGACCCGCTTTAACCTAAAAATGACCCGACCAACATACCCGAAAAACACCTGAAACCTGAAACAACCCGATCCGACCCGAACTAATCCGATAATATCTCAAACTCAAACTGACCCGACCCGAATTGGCCCGACCCGAAACCGTCCCGATTAACCCGTTTACTAGGTCTAACAACCAGCACTCTCTGACCAATCCTTACCATGATTTCCACGGCCTCCCAACCACCCTCCCATTTTGTGACATTTTTAGCATCTGAGGAACTCGTGGTGGGGTCCGGTTAGAGATCTGAGATGGGGACGGGTCGGGAATGGGAAAAAAAAAACAGATTTACTGGTAGGGTCGGGAGACGCGTGGTGGGGTCGGTTATGGTGGGGTCGACGACGCGTAGTGGGATTGGTTAGAAATCTAAGATGGGGTCGGGTCATGGTAGTGGTGGCTTTGGTGAGTACGGTTTTGCTGGGTGTGGGACGGTGGTGCGTGTGTGGTGTTGTCGGTTTGTGCCTGTCTGGTCTGGTGTGGTCGGTTGGGTGGTCATGTGGTGGTCGTGGGGTTGGTGGGTGGTTGGTTGTGGGGTTGGTGGGTGGTTGGTCGCGCGCGTGGTGGGGTCGGTTAGAGATCTGAGATGGCCAGATGGGGTCGGGTCGTGGTAGTGATGGCTTTGGTGAGTATGGTTTTGCTGGGTTTTTTTCGACGAGTTTTTCAGATCCCGGTGGTTTTTCTATTGTTTTTTTGAAAATTTCAGATTTATTTTGGTGTTATTGGTTGTTTCCTCTCTTCATTTTTTTATTTTTTTGATTTTGTTTCATGAATTTGTTGTTATTAATATTATTATTATTGCTTTTTGGAAATGTTGCTTTTATGAGATTATTATTATTGCTTTTTTTTTTTATTTGTAGTTTTGATTTTTGATTTACATTTTATATAATTATGAAATCTATTATTATTATTATTATTAGATCTAAAAAAACGATATTATTATTATTTTTTTAATTCTTCAGATTTAATTTTATTAGATCTATTTATTTTTTTTTGAATTTTTTGAATTTTTTATGATTGTTATTGTTGTTGGTGGTGGTGATGGTGGCGTTATAGTTGTTGCGGTTGTCGTTATTGTTGTTGCGGTTGTTATTGTTATTGTTTTAGTATGTTGTGTTTTTTTTTGCTAATATTATGTATATTTTCAAAATTTAGAATTAGCTTTAGAAAAGAAATTGTGATTTTAGTATTAGATTTATTTTGGTCTGAAGTTGCACACATTTGACCTGAAATTGCACACATTTGGCCTGAAGTCGCACATTTTATATATTATAGTTGCACACCCCTCTATTAAAGTTGCACACATTTCATATAATTTTCAAATTTCATTTAATTTGTTATTGGTGTTTGTTGGGTTTTAAAAGTTGCACAAATTTGGGCCAAAATTGCACTCATTTGAACTAAAGTTACACATATTTGGATTAAAGATGCACACATTTGTTTGAATTTCAAATTACTTTAAATTTCACACTTTATTAAAATTTCAAATTGACTTAAAATATGAATTTACATATTTTGTCTTGAAGTTGCACATATTCTGGTCTAAAGTTGCACATATTTGCCTGAACTTTCACACTTTATGTATAATAGTTGAACACCCCCTCTATTAAAGTTGCACATATTTCATATAATTTTTAAATTTCATATAATTTGTTCTTCTTGTTTGTTGGGTGTTTGTTCTAAAAGTTGTACAAAATTGGGCTAAAATGGCACAAATTTGAACTAAAATTACACATATTTGAACTACAGTTGCACACATTTCGGCTAAAGTTACACAGATTTGGACTAATTAATTTATCAATTTGGACTAAAGTTACTTACATTTGAACTAATGTTGCACACTTTTGGATTAAAATTGCACACATTTGGACTAAAGTTGGAGTTGTAAAACTTTGAAGTTACATCAATTGACTTAAAATTATATAAATTTGAATTTACATATTCAAAATTACTTTATTCATTAGATATATTAATTTGAATTTTTGTAATTTTAAGACAAATTTAAGACTAAAGTTACCAAGATTTGGACTAAAGTTGCACACAATTGGACTAAAGTTACACAAAATTGGACTAAAGTTGCACATATTTGAATTAAAGTTATTTTTACTTTAAAGTTGCACACTTTCGTATTGAAGTTGCACTCGTAAAACACTGAAATTGCACATGTGAAAGTTAGTTAAATTCAAATTCACACTTAGTCAACAATTTTTATAAAAACTTTTATATAGAAGTTACACTTAGTCATTTTAAGCAATTTTTATAAAAAAATTTCTGTAACTTTAGTCCAAATGTGTACAACTTTAGTCCAAATTCAAATCAAAAAGAAATGTAAAAGTTAGTTAAATTCAAATTTAGTTCACTAACTTCAATACCACATTAGTATAACTTCAAGTATATTATGTGCAACATTTAGTCCAAATACATGCAACTTTAGTTCAAATGTGTGCAACTTCAGGCCAAATTTCAGTCTAAGTGTGTGCAACTTCAGTCCAATTATATGCAACTTCAATACCACGACTATTTTTCCACCAAAAAACGAAATGATACGATTATTTTTTCAAAAATCTATTTTCACTTTGTAAATCTAAGATTAAAGTCAACAAATTATATGAAATTTATTTTCGACATCTAAGGTCAAAATGAAAGGATTTTAAATAATAAATATAAAGACAATATTTGAAATAAATAAAAAGACTATATTTGAAATATAATGTAAAGAAACTAACAAAAATAATTAATGAGATTTGAAACACAATGTATTAAAATACGAGATTTGAGAAAATAAATAACAAGAATAAGTAATAAGACGAGATTACATATATGAATAAAA
>JAOWBH010034255.1:0-24716 GCA_028566215.1 Silene coronaria
AATCTTATAATAATATTCTTAATTTATCAATGACCTATCGGGTCGAACGGGTCGGGTCGGGTTTCGACCCTAAAATAACGGGTCATTTCGGGTTGCGTCAAGATTTACGGGTCCTTGACCCTAAAAAACCGGGTCAGGTCGGGTCAGTGCATGTTTTGACAAGTCTATACACAGGTATTCTAGATTAGCACCGGGTTTGAGGTTCTCTAGCACCATCTCATCCTCTAATCTACTCTCTCTAAATATCATAGTTAATTTAGTAATCTCTTTCTTGTCTAGCACTTTTTATAAATTAAGCACCAAAAGCAACAGTTCATTTTTATAAAAAGTGCTTTTTAAAAGCTAAAAGTACCAAATTGGTGCTTTTATTTCTATAAGCAAAAAAAGAGATTTTTTAGCTTTTGAGATTTTTTTTTTAACTTTTGAATAATTGTGTGTTTGGCCAAAAAGTGTTTTTAGGGCCAAAAATACTTTTAAAAGCTTGGCCAAACAGCCCCTTAATTCTTTCATCATTGTACACATACTGAGCCAATGTAGTTTTTCCAACTCCACCCATCCCAACAAAGGAAGCGACAGGGAGGACACCAGCAGCAGCGGAGGAGTCTAACAGCAGACCTACCATCTTGTCCCTGTCTCCATCCCGTCCAATTACCATATCCGTACTCATATAAGACCCCGATACATTGCTCAATGTTTGGGTTTGGTTATAAGATGACGAGCTAACTATGCTTCCAAATTGGGCATGGTTTCTTGCAATGCGACTCAGTTCCTCGGTAATACCCTTTGGTTTGAAGGGGAAAAGAACAAGCGCGCCTCTTTGGTGAGCTTACTTCCGCCCATGAGTTGTTTCTGCTTGGCTTTAGCGGCTTTTGCATTTTGAAAATCAATTAATTTGGCAAGTGCACATTCAAGCTTCTCAAGGACGAGTCGTTGAGAATGACTGCACACCTGCGATGAATCAGCATCAAGAAGAGTAGCTTGATACACACGCATATTATTATGAAGGGTAGTTTAGTAATTTCAGCTTTTATAATAGTTATCCTCCTTATGGCTGTATAAGCCACTACTTAGCTTTAGTTTCATTATGATTATGAATATGTTTATGAACGATTTTCTGAAATGTCTCAGCGATTTGGAACCTAGGTGAATTTATTCATCACAGTTCTACCTTTGTAACCTATCAATTTCGATTGAACAGTTACATTTCTATCTTTTCCTTCCCGTCTTATTTTCCGATCGCATCAGTAAAAGACGATGGGATTCTGTTTCGATATTACAAAGAAGGGACCGGAATGCATATTGGGCATTACGACCTGAATGCTAAATATGCAACCGGACTACTTGACCCAGCCTTTGTTATCATGTTTTCTAATCCATTTTAATTCGATTTGATGCCATTGTGAGGAAGTCCCTTGTAAGTTCTACATTTTCGCTTGTTATTGTTTATCATTTGGTAATACTACTTCTATGATTAATGGTGCTGAAATCAAATTGACAATGTACGAATTATCTAAAATTCCACTTGAAACTTATGAAATTTGAGTGATTATATATGTCAAGTCATGTACAATTATGAAATCATCGATTTTTTGTATATTGGTATCGCATTCATTTAGAACTCCGCTATTAGGCATGCTTGGGTGAGATTAGAACCAGGAACCGTTAACTTTCTGAGAAGCCTTGTTTACGACACTAATTCTTTCGTTCAATTAATTTGGAAGTAAGTCATGCTGTTCAGCTATTTTTGTGCACTTGTATAAGAAATGAGAAAAAATTGTGTCAGAAGACAATCAAGACGACATGGCAACTGCCACAGCGTTTCTCCTGCTAATCGTTCTTATTCATATTCGAGTTCTTCACCTGTCAGCTTCAAATCGCGGTTTACCTGTCCAACACTTAATCTCTGCAAAATGCATGAACTGCTTTATAGGTAAATATATTATGCTCCTTGAAACTTTGATTATAACTTACTGGTAGTACACGACAAGACGAGTTTTATTGAAACTTTGATTATAACCTAATGAAGTTACTTTTATTGAATGCTCGACGATTGCAAATAATGAGCGTACACACAATAAAATTGTCACATTATTTTGTAAGAGACCGTCTTATACGTGACACAATGACAAAACAAAGCAACATAAACAACCATAATCACTCGAACTTTAGCAACAATCATCACTAGTCTTGTCTTAAACACCCACCAATTACCGCTAAGAAGCTGCAGTGGTGGCAAGTTCTGCTCTATTGTGAGGCCGTTACATAAGCAGGAACTGAAGTCGGCCACCATTGAGGCTGAAATTTATGAAATGATTGAATTGTCAGCACATTATAGTTAGCTAAGCTTTTTAAAGGCTTCATGCTTCCTGTTCTCGTGTCGCACAAAACAAACAGTTTTTCAGGGTCAAGATACATATAAATCAGCTTGTCATTGTATGGATGAACCCCAACGTACATGGCGAAAATGCTGCTTCCTTCTCCACGGTCATAATTACGTGGCAATTCTGTTTTATACCCGGTGCCTTTGCACAATCCTTTGAAACTCATCTCCCACACAAAAGGTGCTTGAGTCAGGTCCAACTTCCACACTACCATCTCCAATTTAATAGCCGTCTCATCATTTTGGTACCATAAGCCAGGTACACCAGGTTTATTAGGAGTATGCACGACTAACAATTGTCCCGAGGATTCTTGCAAATACCCAAAATGAGGTAGTGGTGGCATAACTCTCGCCTCAAGGGTCGTACCACAAGCAAAATTCACATCAAACGGGTCCATTGCAACCAAACATAACCTATTTTTAAAGTAGATGATTCCATTACAAACAACAATCTCGGGTTGTTCACTACTCACCGCGAGTAGTCCAGCCTCCAAGGGGACCATAAGGTCAATTTCCTTCCACTCACCAATCTCCGAACAATAAACAACCATCTCGATTAAATCTCGACGATGATTTCTAAGATCATTACGAACCTCCATAACTCTAAACTTATAATTATCTTGTGTAGGGTTGTAAAGTGGTTCGCATACCAACGCAGTACTTGTTATTCGCATCGGTAGAGGCCATGGTGGGCCTGGTGGCAGAGCAACCCATTGCTTGGTTACTGGGTTGGTAATGTAATAAACTCGGCCGCCGCTTCTGTAGGTCCCGCAACTAGAGCATAACACCAAGTCCTTGAATGTGGCCTTTGGAGTAAAAAAATCACAAGTCTGATCGTCCAATCCGCTTGTTGTTACCATGGTTTTAACGATGGTCCATGGTGGCTCCTCAATGTCAGACCCTGAAACTCTAACACGGTTAGTGGTTTTCTTGTGGTCGACGAACTTGGCTGGAAAGTTGGGGTCGGAAATTAAAGAACACCAACGCTTGTTTACGAGACTGCAAACTCGTACCGTCGCACAAGACGAAAGTCGAAGTAGTATTTGAGTAAGCATATAGTCATCAAGATCTTCCAAACGTATAAAAAGGCGTTAGCACAAGCAGGAACCGAGGTAGGCCACCATTGGTACTCGAGTCTATGGAATTTCGAGAAATAATAGTAACGCAAAGTTTTAAAAGGCGTTATACATCCTGTTTGCATGTCGCACAAAACAAACTCTTCTTCGGACGCAAGATGCATATAAATCAGCTTGTCATTGTAAGGGTGTAACACAATGTTCCCGGGGTAAATCAGCTTGTTATGGGGTAATTTTTCCCTATTTAGGTTGCCTTTGCATAAAATTTGGGAAGCCGTCTCCCATACGAGGGGTGCTTGATTCAGGTCCAACCTCCAGACTAACATCGGCAATTCAATTGCCTTCCCAAGTTTATTGTACCACAACCCAGCTATATCGTGTCTTCTGTTAGGAGTATGCAGGATAAATAGTTGTCCTGAGGACTCTTGCAAAAACCCCAAATCGGGTGGTGACGGCATAACCCTCGCCTCCAAGGTCGTGTCACAAGCCTCATTCACATCAAACGGGTCCAATCCCACCAAACATAACCCCCTTTTAAAGTAGACGATACCATTACAAACAACAATCTCGAGTTCTGCTGGTCCAACTTCCTTAGCGACCCTAAGGTTAATTTCTTTCCATTCACCAATCTCCGAACAATAAACGATCAGATAGAAAGTATTTAGACTTTGATCCTTACAAGGATAACGAACCACCACAACTCTAAACTTGTAATCTCGAGTGTGGTTATTAGTTGATTGACATATCAAAGCAGGCCTTGTTTTCTGCATCTGATACGTAATGTAATAAAGTCGGCCGCCTCCTTGATCGGTCAAGTGACTAGTGCATAACATTAAGTCTTTGAATGTGGCCGTTGTAGTGAAGGTGTTCCAAGGTATGAATTCCAAAGACAATTTCGGCGACTCCAATATGAATTCCGTGATTAACCTGGTTCCATTATAGTAGCACAAGCCTCTTCCTACCATGGATGTAACAAAGGTCCATGGTAGCTCATTACTTTCATGATCGGAACCCGAACACATCAAAAGGTTGTTGGTTTTATTCTTGTGGTTGGTGAACTGGACCGGAAATTTGGAGTCGTAGATTAAAGAACACCAACGTTTGTTAACAAAACTGCATGCTAATACTGTTTCACATGACGGAAGTCTAATTAGTATTTGATTAAGCATATCGTCATCTAGATCTTCTATATTTGTTGAGGTTTCTATTCTTACTCGCGACATGGTGCGCCCAATTGATATTTTGAGTCAAATAAAATAATTTAAAATATCAATTTGAGCTATTAATATAGGCCTGATTATTACTTTTTGTCTATTATTAAGATTTAGAAAAATACAATCCTTTTCCAAAATCAAATTTGATACGGAGTCATAAAATTTTATTATGGTAATAACTAATTAAAGGATATTTATTTCCTTAAGTCAATTGAGGTAGATGCATTCTACAATGAACAGAAAAACTGGATTTGGTCAGGACGGTCACTACCGTGAAACGAAGCTTTCCGAGGCATAATTGGGAAGTACTTGACGAAGGACTGGAATGCATATTGTGACCCAATAGCTAAGTGTGTATATAATGTATCAAAATCATGTACAATTATGCCATCGTCGGCTTTGAATTGTTGTTTACCTATCCAATAATTAATAGCGAGCGTACACAGTACACGCAATAGTATCACAATGTGTTATAAGAGACCGTCTTAAACGTAAGGCAATTACAAAATAAAGCAATGTAGGACAACCGAAATGAAATTAGTGTGACAATAATAATCAACAATCGTCACTAGTCTTATGTTCTGTTCCCACTACGAAGCAGTAGTAGTAGCGAGTTTTGTTGTACTGTGAGGCATTGCACAAGCAGGAACTAAGGTCGGCCACCATTGACGCTCGACTCTATGAAATTTCAGCACATTAGAGTTGGACGAACTTTGTAAAAGCTTTATGCATACTGTTCGCGTGTTGCACGAAACCAACTGCTTTTCGTGGGAAAGATACATATATATCAGCTTCTCATTGTATGGGTGTACCCTAATGTTAAAGGGGTAAATGTTGTATTCTGATTCGGAGTTATGTGGCGATTCTGTTTTATTCCCGGTGCCTTTGCACAAGTCGTGGAAAGTCGTCTCCCACACGAGAGGTGCTTGATTCGGGTCCAACTTCCACACTAGCATATACAATTCAATTGCCGTCCCATATTTTTTGTAACGCAAGCAAGGGAATTCCCCTCTCTTAGGAGTATGCACGACTAACAATTGTCCCGAGGATTCTTTCAAATGCCCAAAATCGGGTAGTGGCGGCATAAGTGTCGCTTCAAGAGTCGTATCACAAGTGTCATTCACATCAAACGGGTCGAATGCCACCAAACATAACCCAATTTTTAAGTAGATGATGCCGTTACAAACAACATTCTCGGGATTTCCATTCCGCAACCTGATTGGTCCAGCTTCCTTGGGGACCCTAAGTTTAATTTTCTTCCATTCATCAATCTCCGAACAATAAACGGCCAATTGGAAGATGCCTGGACAATGATGATCCATACGGCCAAAACCACAAACCTCGACAACTCTGAACTTATAATCTCGAGTATAGTGATAAGGCGGTTGGAATATCAAAGCGGTCCATGCTGACCATCTATAAGGGCATGGTGGCAGAGCAACCCATTGCTTGGTTAACGGATTGGTAATGTAATATAATCGGCCGCCTCCTTGAACGGTCTCATGACTAGTGCATAACACCAAGTCCTTGAATGCGGCCGTTGCTCTGAAAGTGAAAGTGTTAGAAGGTAGGAATTCCAAGGACGTACTTGCAGCGAAGTTCCATGGTGGCTTATCATCTTGTGAATTCAAAAGGGTGGTGGCTTTCTTCTTGTGGTTGGTGAACTGTACCGGAAAGTTGGGATCGAAGATTAAAGAACACCAACGCTTGTTAACAAGAGTGCATGCGAGTACGGTTGCACAATTGGGAAGTCTAATTAGTATTCGAATAAGCATACAGTCATCTAGATCTTCCATTGTATTCATCGTTGATGTTATTGAACGGCAAAATTACAAAAACAATCAAATGCCGAAAACAACTCTAGTCCATTAAGGAATAAGGACATATTCAAATCTATTAGAATATGTAAATATTCTTAGAATATGTTAAATACTCATATTATTTTGTAATTAATTAGCAATATTTTGTAACTAGTTAGAATAATTCTCTCCTGATTTCTAGGCCTCTGAGATGATAAAAAGTTTATTTATACTTTTGGTTTTTATATTTTAAAAACGATTCTTCAATTTGTTCTACCTTGTGTCTTAATGGTCACATGTATAACCTAATTGTGGTGAGATTTAAAAGATTATATTCTTAGTACCAAAAAAAAAAAAGATTATATTCTCAATAATTATGGTAAAAATATAATTATACACCGATAACGGTTCTACTTTGATATCATACTAGTATTGGTGCCCGGCTACGTTCGGGCTACCTTTATTTATCATTAAAATTTATTTTCAATTAAATACAACTACTTTAAAGTTGCATAACTCGTAAATTAATCTTTAATATATATTTTTATGTCATATCATGAAATTCTGATGAAATAAATTATGAGACAAATTCACTATTCGCTATTAATATTTTATTACTTAAATCGATTAGTTAACTGATTGTATAATGCTTTCTTTTGTTATTAATATTGTTATTTTTATTAAAATCGTTATTACTACGTTTACTTCCACTACAATTCTTTTCAGAACCAAGAATGCTCCACAAGATTTGCTCTTGGGGTGGCTTCAACCTGGGTCTCCTGGAGTTTCCCCCAAGTTTTAACCACTAGACTTCACCCTTGTGAGCTAATTATATTATATTTATGTTTGTTAAACAATTGTATAATTATATGGTGATAGTAGTATGATACTCCCTCTGGCTTTTATTTTCTTCTCATTTTCTAATATACTCCCTCCATTCAACTTCACATTGCACTTATTTCTTTTTAATCTATTCAACTCCACATTGCAACTTTCCTTATTTGGGTGTACTTATAATAATATAATACTACTAAGGCTCACTTCTTGAACACAAATAACACACTATACTAACATCTTCCACCTACTAGTTATACTTTTTAATATTATAATATGGTTTTCTTAACATTTGTGCATAAAGCATATGTACAATGTGGAGTTGAATGGAGGGGGTATGTAACTAGTATTTTATTGAAAAAACATCATAAGTTAATGAAAATCACGCTTGTTCGGGTCCATCACATAGTGTTATCGATTAAATACTTCATCTGTTTTATCTTACCTACCCACATGGGTAGTAACTGACCCGTCTTAAGTTTGTAACGCATATGTTCGTCACAAGGGAGACTTTGCTCAACCCTACAAAGAACATGGTCTTTGACCATAGACTTTTGCTGTGTTTCTTTTGTTTTCATCTTGGCTGGAAAATGGGAAAATGGGGATCACTTGATAAATGATAATGGCAATTGCTTCTATATGATCCGTTTTGTCCCATTTTATTCGCGAATTAAATCCTGCAATAAATGAAAGTAGCGGAAGCAGTACTAATTTCTCGACAATGTAACATTTATTTGTAATAGATGCAATAAAACTAATAACTTATAATTAACATATAAATGAGCTATTTCGATAATTAAAGCACACAAAACCAAGCTAAGTAAAAGGATAAGATGGGGTTAAATCGGCCTAAATTAGGATGATTCAGTGCTCTACGTCGTTGGTTTTCCTGTGACTCACCTTAGTATTTCTCCTCCCCGTATAGTACCCGATAAACTTTGTGGCTGACACCTTTTTGGGTAGGTCATCCATGTAGTCCGATCTGTGTAATTTAAGACATTCACAACGGTCATCTTGGAACGGTACTACTCCCTGAAACAATGGGTAGTTTTTGTTGTTGTGCTTACAGCTTCGCTCCTGTGGTTTACAGGGATCGGTGGAAACAAGTGTGGAAGACAAAGAACATATGTACTTCTAACTTAGGCGAAAAACCGGGGATGCTATAACTCTAAAAGCAGGAGAAAAAATCGAGAAATTTAAGTGAAAATTCAACCAAGACTGAAGACTGACTTATAAAATAATATCCGCTTTGAGGAGATAATAGTATTGACGGAAGTCTGCAGAACCTGCAACAAGCTCCATGAGAACTGAGAAGCAAGGCATAGCACGAACGGCCGCCCGGCCTTCATGTCAGAGACCTATTATACGCTGTATATTCAGAAGGTTTCAAAGGGACGCAACCCATTGATTACTGTATGTAATAGAAATCAACATCACAAACCACTAATGAAAATCTAACAGACAACCTTACATCACAAATGTCTCATTCAAGTTAAGACGAAAGTCGAGTCTCAATCAAAATTAAAAATTTTAGTCGAGTGTAAAATCTCAAAATCACTCATCAATTAAGAGGGGGTTCCTCATCATCCTCAACCTTTGGAATGCGGTTCAAATACTCAGTAGTGACTTTCTTTATTCCTTCATCTTCAGTATAGTTGTCCATGGCGATCAAGCAGATAAGCAAGCCCGACACAAGGAGGTAACTGTGTTTGAAATCGTTAAATGGTTGGAATGAATCAATGACTGCGCCAATGGCAAGTACTGCCGCCATCCAATCAGAGTCCGTGCTATTCCAAGATGAGTGCTTTTCAACGAAGCTGGCAATGAGATCCAAGACATCTGAAGCACCAGTATGCTCACCAGTATGCTCATCAGTAAGCTCCACAAATGTAATGCTAACCAACAAACTCAGAAACTCCTGCGCTGCCTTGGGTATAGTCCACGAATCGTCATCCCAGTCACCCACATGTCTGAGCAAGGTTGACAGCAACTTGCTGGCAAAATTAGGAGCAAGAGTAATTAACATAAATCTGTCGTGCAAATTGAGTTTTGGTTCACAAACCTCTTCCTCGTAGATGGATATCCAAAACTCCATCGCCAAAAGAGCAACTGGCTCTTGGCCCTCTTCGAAAGCATGATATGTTGGTTCAACTAGCCTATCCAACACGTACAGACGTTGCAGTTCCGAATATGATGCAATAGCTACTAGACTTTCAAAGGCCTTCACCCTTATCTCCAATTCGCCAGAGGCTGCGCTTTCACAAAGCAAGTTAATGATAGAGTTTCGCCACAAATGCATGTCTTCAAACTTGAACTTGACAAAACTGAGTGCGTTATTAAAAGCCTTGATTGCAGCGAGACGAATCTCGGGTGTATTTTGAGTTACAGATTTCATGCAACCTGTTATGGCTCTCAGGATGTCACCCGATTCTGTTGCCTCAAGCTCATCCGGTGATATTTCCTCGCACACATAACAAAGTGTCTCCAAGGTGGCTTGTTTCAATGAAGGGGAGCTATTGGGTTGAATTAGGTTACCTTGGAGTTGTTTGAACAATTTTAACCACTTTTCATTTGACTCGATTCCAACGATTTTGGCGATAACTTGTGCTGCTGTATGCCAAACTTCCCTTGTCGAGGAATACAATGTCCTCACAGCCATTTCTTTGATTTCAGCCAAGTCTTCATCCTTACATTCCTCTCTAGCTGACAAACAGTTCTTCAATAAAATACCAGAAAGTTGACGTGTCGTGGCTAGCCCTTCAGTATTTGAAAGCTCCATAGCCAAAGACAACATAAAAGTAGATGAGTTCCGCATCTGGAGTCGTTTCAGTTCAGCCATGGCCAAATTCCTGGTGTCGTAATCCTCATCTAGTGCAGATACTAGATAAGAACTAATATCCACCATCGCCATTCTGCAAAACAAAATAAAAGCTGTAGCGTTGAAATTAACTACCAGAAATTCAGTTTAACACAAGTACTTCTTCACTAGTTGCTCCAAATCTTGAAAACAATGTTCAGTAAACGAATCAATATCTTGCGCAGTCTTAAGACTACCAGCACATCATCCACAATGTTGGACACAGTATACTTAGACTACCCCTATGGCCGTAACAAAGGCCAGACCTCAAAGCAGCCTTGGTAGCAACTTGTTCTGTATACCCTAAAGCAACAATCGTATAAACTGCGCTACTAAAAAGCGCGTCCAAGTTACTCAATACAAGCTATTCCAACTGACTCTTAGTAAGATCACTCCAATCAGCATTTTCGGAACTCAACTACTCTTATTTACTCTAACTCGACTAGGACCCACCTCAGCAAACCCCCCATTCCAATAAGTCGACAGTCCAAGGTAAGTTTTAACGCATTTGAAGGGTCCTCATACATGCCACAGCCAGATATATCACAAGGGTCAGGCGCGGGTGTCCATGAGTAGCAGTTATCTCAAATTTCTCAGCTGAAAACTCGTAAGCTGACCCGTAATTTAATGCTGATGTTATAACCTTATTCGAATGAGGATCAAATCGCAATTTCCTCTTATTCCTACTCTTTTTCTCTTGCATTGATAAAGAAGACAATAGACAACGCCGACTACTAGTACTACTACAGCAATTGTTATTCACTTTTGCCACCACTGATGCCATTATATAGCCCATGTAATCACAAACAACAAAACACAAGCACATTTTATCAGATTATCACTTATATGATCAGGAAATCCCTACCAATCAGAAACTCACTTACCCCTAACAATCCCACAAAGTAAAACAGGAAAATGAATAAAGTAACTCAGAAAATGAGTCGTAAAACAATAATTCACCAGATTTGGGCCCAAAATGAAAGGAAAACAAAAAACTACTCCAAGGTTCACCATCCATGGCTCATTCATGTCCCATATAAATAAGCACCACATTGCATCTCCATTGCTGAAAAATGATCTGACCTCGCAAAGAACACAAACAAGCTCAGCCTGAACATATTTCTCTAGTTGCTCCAAATCTCAAAAACAATGTTCAGTAGACGAATCAATATCCTTAGACCCGTATAGCCGTAACAAAGGCCAGACCTCAAAGCAGCCTTGAATTGGTAGCAACTAGTTCTGTATACCCTAAAGCAACTAGACCCGTATAAACTGCCCTCCTAAAAAGGGGGTCCAAGTTACTCAATACAAGCTATTTCAAGTGACCCTTAGTAAGATCACCCCAATCCGAATCTCAGAACTCAACTCCTTCTATTTCCTCTATAACTCGGCAAGGACCCACCTCAGCAGCCCCCCATTCCATAAGTCGAGACAGTCCAAGGTCATGTTTTAAAGCATTTGAGGGGTCCTTATACATGCCACAGCCACATATATCACAAGGGTCAGGTTTTTCAGATTTCTTAGCTAAAAACTCGTAAGTTGACCCGACATTTATTGCTGATGATATAACCTTATTTGAATGAGGATCAGATCGAAATTTCCGCTTATTCCTACTCTTTTTCTCTAGAATTGATTAAGAAGATACATAAATAGATGACATTACAAGGAAAAACGGAGTTAGCAACCAACCAAATTGGTCGCTAAGAGTCAAATATTGGTCGCTTATGTGATTTAGCGACCAATTAGCAGCTAATTTTAAATACTCATTGTAGGCCCAAACGCAAATGTATATTGGTTGCTAATTAGCGATAGCCACTGGTTAGAAACCAATTTCGTTGGTTGCAATTTAGCAACTGATTGCAAACCCTATTTTCAGTATTTAAAAAAATACGTCCTCTCTATACAATTTAGGTAGAAAATTCTTAATTAATTTTACTACATAATTCATACAACCAATCATTATGGCAAAAGATTGTTATGCTTATGAGGACGTGAAAATTGAGAGGGAGCCTTTAAGGTCGAGTTATTTCGGTTTTGAGTTAATTTCGAGTGACCTTTAATAAACTTGATGAATATGAGAATGATTTTTGTTGTTATTTCTCAATAATCAAACGTACAAGTACAAACCCATATATACACATGTTAGCTCCTAACTATGCTCCTATGAATAAGGCAACAATAATACTCTACAATATACTGCATAAAATTTCCAACTGAATGTGGACTAATAACGAAGTATATACATACGATATATTACACGATATTGGATATATTATGCGATATATTCCAATAACCTTGGATCGGGTCACTTTTAGATATGGGTTGTTTTAGACTTTTAGGTTCGGTCGCATTCGCTCCCCATGATTCGTTATCCTAAGTGCTACATTAATGAGCGTGCACTTGCGATTTTAAAACACTCATCAGCAAGAAAGTCGAAACTATTGTAATCGCCAACTGTGAGATAACCGCAATTAATACATTATACCACCAGTTAGTTGTATGGTGTGTAACCCGGGCTTTGTACTAAAATTTTCGAGTTTTGTTTTAAAGAATCTAAGTTATAGTGTAAAGTATCTAACTCACTCACTTAAAACATTATAAAAAAAAAAGAACTTTAAACAATCAGAAAAATTACACATAAGCTCGATTAAATGTATATTGCAGTACAATACTTATTATACAACTGGTGGTATGGTAATATTTGTGAGATTTTATCCTTTCGCAAGTTTTTAATTTACAAATTAAAAGTAGTTGAGCTTCTAGAGTTGTTGGGTTAGTCTGTATAAGACGGTCATTTCTAACTATTTGTGATTTTTGTCCGTTCTATACTTCTATTAGAGGTGGCAAAACAGGTCAATTGGTGCGGGTATGAGTCGGGCCAGTCGCCCATTTTGGATTAGGTTGGGTCAGGTCAGGTCATTTCGGGTTTTGGATCAATTTCGGATGACCTGTTGTCGGATCATTTCAGGTTGGGTTACGTTCGGGTAGGAGTCATTTTTGGTCGGGTCGCTATCGAATTAATTGTTAAACACTTTAATTAGTTTTATCTTGATTAAGAAATAATATTTTATAAGTTATAATAATAGTATAATATTTATATGACTCCGGTCATTCTGAGTAAATTCAAGGCATTTTGGACCGGGTCAATCACGAGTCAGATAGTTTTGGGTTGAGTCATCTCGGGTCGGGTCAACATTGGGTTAGAAAAGGTTCGGGTCTGGTCTGGGTCGAGTCGGGTGAATTCGGGTTTCAGGTCATATTCGGATTAAGCAAGTTCGGGTCACTTTCGATTCTCGGATCGGGTCATTATGTCAAACCCATTTTGCCAGGTCTAGGCTCTACTATTAGCCCATGTGGGCCATTCATTCTGTGTTCAATCAAAACCACCACAAATCTGAAGCCCCAACCCGTAAATAAGAGTGGTAAACAACTTTAGAAATCAAATAAGATTCCCGCCAAAAGAAAACAAATAAGATTCCCGCCATTTTTCGGCAGAGTTGTGTTCATTGATCACAAGACTCAAAAGTCAAAACCCAGTAAATTCTGCTCAATATCGGAGAGTTGACCGGGTACCCGATTCATCGAACTCGCTCTATTTCAGCAGTTTGCAAGCCATGGAGGTCAGCTTTCGCTGAGGTCGAAACAAAGGAATTAAGAGCGTCTCACTAAAAATCCCATAGGCTATCAGTATGCATACTACGTGCTCGAGGAAATGTCTCATAGAACAAGTTAAGTTAAAATTTACGCGAGTTCAATAAAAAGGCGGTAGTGTGTAAAAACTAAAAACCCGTGTTGTTTTCATGATTTGTTGATCGTGGTGTTGTGCTATAAATAAAAGTTGATGGGTATGAGGGTGAGAGACGGCGAATAGTACTATTCAGTGTTTGATGGTAAAGCATCCAGTTGTCTTGATTGTCAAGTTTAAAGATGAGATATATGGGATTGATTATGATTATAGAAATGGCGATGCAAATGTTGTGTCGGTTGTTCCTAGTGTCGTGGATGATGCTGAAAAAGCGAGAAGAATGGTTGTAATTTGTAAATTCGTCTTGAATCCTGAAAAATGTGAGTGATTATACTATCAAGTCATGTGCAATTGTGACTTTATCTACTGTTTTTGTTATGACGTGACTCGTGAGCATAGTCATACCAGATTCATTTAAAACTCCATTGTTAGGCATGCTTGATTTAGATTAGTACTGTATTAGGAACCATAAACCATTAACTTCTGAGAGGCCACGTCTAAGACGTGAATTGTCTCGTTAAATTAATTTGGAACTGGGGCTTGCTGTTGTTGTACGCATTCCTGAGCTGAGAAACACATTTCTTTCTCTGAGTCCTTGTGCGCACTGCGCTTATACTTGGAAAAAATGTATCGAAAGACGTATCATTTTTTTTCCCATCTTGCAGTCCTTCAGCTGTGAGCTTCGGATTGTGTTTTGCTCATCACCTTTACCTGTTCATAAAGAATTTTAATTCACGTAAAATACATAGGTGTTAGATTGGTCTAGGTTAGGGGCGAAATCCATACCCATACCTTTGAGTTTTCATGCCGGACAAAAGGCAGAAATAACATATATTAACCAATGAGATAAACATCGGATTGAGTTTTCTTGTTTAGCATTTGTCCTATTGAACAGCATTGTACATCAGATTAAGTTTTCGCGTTACCTTGCCATGTAGAGCCATTAGCTTATTCCCTTGTATAGGTCACTGCTTGTATGCAGCAGTAGGTTCAGTAACTTTTTTAGCCGTTTTCATCCACTTTTGTGGCTCTGTTTGAGAAATCGTTTAGCTGGGTGCTTCTGAGTTAACCACTCCAACCTAGTCGATGCATACGTTCACTGTAGTCAAATCGTAAAACCCGGGTTTCAAAACCACTGTATGCCTGGTATTTTTCGAAACCAGTGTTAAGTCCAAGCAGAATGTCGTATGCCATGAGTCTTGTCTATTACTAGACTCTAATCTTCATTCTGATTTCTTAGCATTTTCAGAGTTCTTTCGGTACTGAACTTATAGTGGGTATCTAGCGAGTAACGTGCCGTTTCTTTTTGTTTTGTGCTTCAGGTTTGGGTAATAGACAATGGTGTATTTTAACTTTACCCGTCAACTCTAAATACTAGCCCGTCCTATGATAGAATAGGCATTTAAAGGACAAGGGCGTGTCTATCGCTAAAGAACCATTGAGAAAAGGCAATCTGAGCATCAAATTTTACATCAAATTTCCTTCAAGGCTCACCTAAGAGCAGTATTCATGTACCAAGTGACTCAAAGTGTACAATAAATAAACTTTATTTCGATTATGGCGGTACATATAATACATTCTTGGAACTTTGATTATAAATTACTGGTACATGACAGAGTGAGTTTTATTGAATGAATGAGTCGGTTCGAGTTTTGAGTTGGGACTGATTTAATTGCTGCTGTACGTTTGGAATGCTTATGAGCCAAAGCTAGTTTTATTGTGCAATGATGGTGACGAACTGACGATTATCACAAAGTTTTATAAGAGACCGTATTAGATGTGAGACAATTACAAAACAAAGCAACGTAAAACAACCGTGATTAGCATGGCTATATTAATCACTCGAACTTTAGTAACTTTCGTCACTAGTCTTGGGTTTAACATCCACAAATTTGAGCTCCGAAGCTGTAGTGGTGGCAAGTTCTGTTCTACTGTGAGGCATTGAACAAGGAGGAATTAAGGTTGGCCACCATTGGTGCTCAATTCGAAAAAATGATCGATAATTCCACACCGAATAGTCAGACAAACTTTTTAAAGGCGTCAAGCATCCTGTTCCCATGTTGCACAAAACTAAGTGATTCTCAAGGGAAAGATACACATATATCAGCTTGTCATTGTATGGGTGTACCCCAATGTCGGCCCCGCAAATGGTGAATCCTACTCTGAGGGTGCGTGGCAATTCAGATTTATTCCCGGTCTCTTTGCACATGCCTTCGAAAGTCATCTTCCATGCGAGCGGTGTTTGATTCAGGTCCAACTTCCACACTGCCATCTGCAATTCAATACCCGACTCAAGGTATTTTCTGTACCACAAGCAAGGTGCACCCTGGCTGACAGAAGTACGCACGAGTAACAATTGTCCCGAGGATTCTAGCAAATACCCAAAATTAGACCTGTACTCGGGCCGGGCCGGGCTCTCCTAGTCATACCCTGGCCAGGCCAGGGGGAGGGGCGGGCTTGGCCAGGCCGGGCTGGGCTGGAATATGCTTGACCCGGGCCAGGGCCCGAAGCGGGCTGGAGCGGGCCTAACTTATTTTTATTTTTTCCTTAAAATAGACGGGCCAGGGCGGGCCGGGCTGGGCTGGGAAAAATGGAACCCGGGCCATGCCAGGGATGGGAGGCGGGCTAGGTTGGCCGGGCTGTGTGCTAAAAGAGCCCGAAGGGCGGGTTGGCCCCCTCTACCCAAAATCAGGTAGTGATGGCATAACTCGCGCCTCACGGGTCGTGCCACAAGCGACATTCACATCAAACGGGTCCAATGCCACCAAACATAACCCACTTTTATAGTAGATGATGCCATTACAAACAATGGTCTTAGGTTCTTTAATCTCATTGGGGACCCTAAGGTTAACTTTCTTCCATTCACCAATCTCCGAGCAATAGACGACCAATTCGAGTGTGTCTAGACTACGAGGATAAAGAAGCATCACAACTCTAAACTTACAATCTTGAGTGTGGTTATTAGGTGGTTGGCATATCAAATCAGTACTTTCTGCCCGCGTCCATTGATCCCTAGCAAGATGGGATGGTGGTAGGGCAACCCATTGCTTGGTTAATGGATTGGTAATGTAATATAATAATTGGCCGCCTCCTGGAAGGTTATTATCATGGAATAAAAAACATAACACCAAGTCCTTGTATGTGGCACTTGCAAAGAAAGTATTTCCAGGCAGGAATTCGAATGATAATTTTGGTAAGCTGAAAAAGGATTCTGTGGTAATTGTGAACATCATATAATCGGTTTTAATGAAGGTCCATGGTGGCTCATCAATGTCGCAACCTGAACCCATCAAAAGGGTGGTTATTTTCTTCTTGTGGTTGGCGAACTGGAACCGGAAGTTGGGATCGGAGATCAAAGAAAACCAACGCTTGTTTACAAGGCTACACGATAGTACCGTTTCACAATTGGGAAGTCTAAGTATTATTTGAGTAAGCATATGATCATCTAAATCGTCCATTCTTGTTCGATTACCGCCATGGTTAATCTCCGGTGTTTTTAGAGGCCTAGCCGCCATGATTGTCTTCACTAGGTAAATAACGTCAGATGTTAATGCAAATTTGATTTAATTAGCCTTTTATTTGTAGGGTAAATTTAGGAAAGAATTCTATTCCAAAAACAACCCTAGTTCATTAAGGCATAATCAAATTAGATTACGAAAATATTTCCTATTTTGTTTTTATGGCCCCTACTCAATACGACAGTAACCTTTTTTTTTCACAGATAGTCCTGATATTTCATCGAACAGTCAATATGCGAATTTAAGTTGTCACTATGTTTTTTTTTCTTTTTGGCGTCAAATGAGCCACAAGGACACTACAATACCAGGTGGGGGATTCAAAATTAATTGAGACCTACTTGTATTATGTAACTAGGTTAGCTATGAATTCCATGGCGATGAGCGTCTGTTTGAAATGAACTGCTTTATAAGGTACAGTTAGTAAAATACATTTGGGACATGATTCTTAAAAGCTACTGTATACTCTATACTAAATAATGCTGAATGATTCACTTCGGGTTTCAAGTTGGGACGGATGTAATCGCTACTGTTCAGAAGGCTTATTTGATGAATCTAGTTTTATTGAATGGTCGACAATTGCGCAATAATAAGTGTATACTAATACACAGTATGTCACTGAGTTTAATAAGTGACGGTCTTAGAAATGAGACAATTACAAAATAAAACAATGTAGACAACTGTAATTAGTATCGTAATAAAACAAATCACTCGCTACGTAGTAACTGAAGTCAGTAGTGGTCGGCTGGTGGCAAGTCCTGTTCTACTGTGATGCATTGCACAAGCAGGAAGTGAGGTAGGCCACCATTGGTGCTCGAGTCTGTGGAATTGCGATAAATAATTGTCAGGCAGACTTTTTGAAGGGGTTATACATCCTGTTCGCAAGTCGCACAAAATAACCTCTTCTTTGGACGCAAGATGAATATAAATCAGCTTGTCATTGTATGGGTGTACCACAATTTGCTTCCGGTAAATGAAGCCTCGTAAAGTGAGAACACTATTCAGAGTGCCTTTGCATAAACCTTGGAAAGTCGTCTCCCATTGGAGAGGTGCTTGATTCAGGTCCAACCTCCACACTACCATCGGCAATTCAATATCCCTCCCAACTCCACTGTACCATAACCCAACTACACCTAGTCGTCCCTTGGGAGTATGCAGGACAAACAGTTGTCCAGAGGACTCTAGCAAATACCCAAAATCAGGTAGTGATGGCATAACCCTCGCCTCCAAGGTCGTGTCACAAGTATCATTCACATCAAACGGGTCCAATGCTGCCAAAGATAATCCACTCTTAAGGTAGATGATGTCATTACAAACAACAATCTCGAGTGCTCCTAGTTCAACTCCCTTAGAGAGCCTAAGGTTAATTTCCTTCTATTCACCATTCTCCGAACAATAAACGACAAGATCAACCTTGTCTGTACTTTGATGCATACAAGGATGACGAACCTCCACAACTCTAAACTTATAATCTCGAGTGTGGTTATAAGATGATTGACATATCAAAGCAGACCATGTGACCCACGTCCGATGGGTCTTACCATAAACAGGGCATGGTGACAGAGCAACCCATTGCTTGGTTAACGGATTGGTAATGTAGTAAACTCGGGCTACTCCTTGATCGGACAAGTAATTAGTGCACAACACCAAGTCCTTGAATGTGGCAGTTGCAGTGACATTGTTACAAGGTAGGAATTCTAAGGATAATTTTGGCCACTCTGATATGAAAACCGTGACAAATCTGTTCATATTAATATTGTCTTTGTGGAATTGCAGTCCTTTTCTTTTTACCATCGTTGTAACGAGCGTCCACGGTGGCTCCTCACCTTCATGATCGGAACCCGAGCCCATCGTGGTGATTTTTTTCTTGTGGTTGGTGAACTGGAAATTAACGAACACCAATGCTTGTTTACGAGACTGCATACTCGTACTGTCGCACAAGACGGAAGTCTAAGTAGTATTTGAGTAAGCATATCGTCATCTAGATCTTCCATACTTGAATTACCACCATGGTTCATTGTTGATGTTAATGGAGGCGTAGCCATAATTTTTTCACTAGGTAAATAATGTAGATTTGATTACTTAGCCTTTAATTTTTTCATTAGGGCACAATCAAATAAATTATAAACTTCAATTTACTTAAGTTTTTTGGGACGCATAGTAATTGCTATCTCCAATTCTCCAAATAACTTGTTTAATCACCCCACAAAAATGACCCGACCTGACCCGCTCGGATTCTTACAAATCCTTACAACTCGAACCCAAATTAACGGACTCAAAGCCAATCTGATTGACACATTTGTCAGGTTTAGGTGTGACTCGTGTGAGCGTACTCATATCACCAAATTAATCGGGTTGGGTCAAATGTTTCCGCTCTACTATTAGCCCATGTGGGCCATTCATAGAGGTGGCAATCGCGTCACCGGGGTCAGGTTTAGGTCAGGACAGATCGTGTCGTATCATATCGGGATTGGGCTATGTTAGGTTGGCCTACCCTTTCGATTCGGGTTCGGAACGCGTCGTTATCAGGTCGGGTCCTTTCGGATCAAATGATGTATCGGGTTAGGTCGTCATTGGGTCCGGTTATTTTATCGCATTACTTCAATATTTTACCATTAAATTTAGTTTTTTAATCATTATTTGGTTGAGTTACTTCGTTATTAAGTCAAACTTTCAAAACAATAAATCAATTTTATTTTGATCAATATTAAAGATAATAATTGTCGGGTCATTAATTTAATCGGGTCAATATCGAGTTCGAGTCATAGATCATCATGTGGGCCATTTATTCTGTGTTTAATCAAAACAACCCACAAATTCCATTGGTCATAGCTATGCATACTACATGCTCGAGGAAATGTCTCAGAGAAGGAGTTGAGATACAATTTACGTGAGTTCTATAAAAAGGCGGTTTGGTGTAAGAACCCATATTGTGATGATGATTTGTTGATTATGGTGTTGTTCTAGGAGGAGCTTTTTTCATTGATAATGATTGTGGAAATGGCGATGCTAATGTTGTATCGGTTTCCTAATGGCGAGGATGGTGGTGAAAAAAGCGAGAAGATTGGTTGTCGATTCGTCTTGAAACTTGAACAATGTGAGTGAATATGTGTATCAATGGCGAAAGGCAAAACCCGTGTTTGGTTTGTTTGCTTCAGGTTTGGGGAGTAAACGATGGTGTATGTTAACTGTACCCGTCAACTCTTCTATTAGTCTGCCATTTGAATAGATGTTTAAAGGACAAGGGGTGTCTATCGCCGAAAATACCTTCGATAAAAGGCAAATTTAACATCAAGTTGCCCACAAGGCTTAGTCGAAGCAGTATTCAGGTATCAAATTTAATATGAATGAGATCACTGTACTTTCCCCTTGATTTAGTGGTACATGACAGCGAGTTTTATTGAATGAATGGGTCAGTTCGGGTTTGGAATTGGGACTGATCTAATTGCTGCTGATGGAATGCTTATGAGCCAAAGCTAGTCTTGAAACTAAATTCCGCAGCAACATCACTAAACTCTGTTCCATAGTTTGAAACTTTGAATTGAAGTTTGAGTTTGAAAGGAAATATTTGAGCTAAACTTGCAGTCTTGCAGCGAACTGATGTCGCTTTGATGCTAATTTTTGCTGAGTTAGCTTAATAATCAAATACATTCTGCAATGACAGGATGCAGTGTTTTTGCAAAAGCCGCGGGTCGATTGAGTAAACCCAGAAGCCTCTTCATCAACTCCCTCAACTTTTCATTGTAGGAGTCTAACCAATATGAACCTGTATTACTTCGAACTTTTTTTGTGGAATTGAGTCACTCATCCATTTTGCCCTCGCTTTTTAGAATTATGATTCCGGAAATCTTGACCAATAATGAAGCTAAAACAATTTTGCCCTCGCTTTTTTGTGACATTGAGTCGCTTATACCATATTTTACTTAACTCGGAATTAATTTCATTTCCATGATTAAAATAAATGTTTAAATTCAATTTCAAATCCAATTCCATAAATTGATTTGGGACACTCATAGAATTGGAATTAGACTTGAGCTAGACGAATATGGGTCAAGGTAATCGAATGTTTCCTATTTGAAAAAAAATTTATACATTGTCAAGTATTTGTGATCGGAAAAAATATCATAAATAAAAATATTGCGTTGCTCAAATTGCTTTTTCTCGATGGTTCTTTCGCGATAGACACCACTTTGTCCTCTAAACGCCTATTCAGTATTCATATGACTGGAATATGTACCATAAAAACAGAATAGGAATATTTTCATATAATCTATGTTAATTAATGATTATGCCCTAATAATGGACGAGTTGCTTTTATTTATTTATTTATTTATTTATTTATTTATTTATTTATTTATTTATTTATTTATTTATTTACGGTGTAAACACCGCTTCCTGTGACCATGGACGAGTTGTTTTTGGAATAGGATTGTATTTCAAAATCCTCAAATATAAAAAATTAATTAGAGCAAATTTATATAAACAGTTCACGTAGTGAAAAAAATTATGGCTATGCCTCTAAAAATACGAAAGATTAACCATGGAGGTAATTCAACAAGTATGGAAGATCTAGATGACGATATGCTTATTCAAATACTATTTAGACTTCCGTCATGTGTAACAGTACTAGCATGCAGTCTTATGAACAAGCGTTGGTGTTCTTTAATTTCCGACCCCAACTTTCGGATCCAGTTCACCAACCACAAGAAGAAAAACACCACCCTTTTGAAGGGCACAGGTTCCGATCATGAACCTGATAAGCCACCGTGGACCTTTATTAAAACCATGTCTTCCCTGAATTCATATTTGGGCCGCCAAAATTGTCACTGGAATTTCTGCCTTGTAATAATCCCACTGTAACAGCTACTTTCAAGGACTTGGTGTTATGCTTTAACTACGGGACCCATCGAGGAAGCGGCCTAGTTTATTACATTACCAATCCGTTAACCAAGCAATGGGTTGCTCTCCCACCATGCCCTCGTGTTAAGGATCAATGGTATTGGGAAACAAGGACTGCTTTGATATGTCAATCACCTTATAACCACACTCGAGATTATAAGTTTAGAGTTGTGGTGGTTCGTAATCCACTTATGGATCATACTCGAGAGTCAATAGACAAATTCAATTTGGTCGTTTATTGTTCGGAGATTGGTAAGTGGAAGGAAATTAACCTTAGGATCTCTAAGGAGGTTAGACTAGAAGAACCCGAGATTGTTGTTTGTAATGGCATCATCTACTTTAAAAGTGGGTCATGCTTGGTGGGATTGGACCCGTTTGACGTGAATGATGCTTGTGACACGACCCTAGAGGCGATAGTTACGCCGCCACTGCCCAATTTTGGGTATTTACCAGAATCCTCAGGACAATTGTTAGTCTATTCTCATAAGCGTTTGGGTTTGCATGGCTTGTTGTACACAATTCCCTTGCTGACGATGGCACTGTGGAAGTTGGACCCGAATCAAGCACCTCTCGTGTGGGAGACGACTTTCCAAGGTGTGTGCAAAGGCACTCTGGATAGTATTGAATTGCCCAATTTCACCACATACACTCGCTTTGAGGCCAAGGGCTTTGGGGTACACCCATACAATGACAAACTTATTTATATACATTTTGAGAAACGGTTAGTTTTATGTGACACGCGAATAGGCTCCATAACGTCTTCAAAAAGCTTGCCTAATCAAGTGACGAGATTAAATAGACTCGAGTACCAATGGTGGCCGACCTCAGTTCCTGCGCTTGTGCAATCCCTCAAGTAGAACACTTCAATTAGAGTGATTATTATTGCCATATTAATCACGGTTGTGTACATTGCTTTACTTTGTCATTGTCTCACGTCTAAGGCCGTCTATTATTGTGTTGTGTGTGTGAACCCCGGTTACTCATCTATTTCATGTCCGATTCGTGTGATGTAGTGTGGCTCATATTAGATGGATCATTAGGCAAACACAAAAAAATTCTATAAAATCATATTGTAAGACTTACTTAAATACTTTATCAATCCCAATTATTTGTTTTCCTTTAATTAAAATACCGCACAAAATTTTTTTAGAAGTAAACAACTGATTGAGATAAATTTAAATTAAAACTTTAATAATGGGTTGATGTTAATTGACGTTGTATTATAGTAGTTCTATTTTCTTATAATGGAAATTTATTCGAATTAACGGAAAGATCGAGGCATACACAACACAGATTGTTAACAATGCAATGTTACATAATGGCAATTTTAGTGATTCCAAAAATTCGTTTGGGAAACTCATGGAATTGGAATTGGACTTTGGTGAGACGAATATGGGTCGAGGTTATCAAATGTTTTCTATTTGAAAAAAAAAAAAAAAAATTGTCACTTTAACTATTTGTGATCGGAAAAAATACCATAAATAAAAATACTGCGATGTTCAAGTTGCCTTTTCTGGATGTTTCTTTCGCAATATTCATATGACGTGAATATTTCCTAAACTATGTTAATGGACTAGAGTTGTTTTTGGAATAGGATTGTATTTTTAAATTCTTTCGTAATTTTTACTCCTCAAATCCTCAAACATAAAAGGCTAATTAGATCAAATTTATGGAGGTAAATACGTGGTAAAAAAAATCATGGATAGGCCTCTAAAAATACGAAAGATAAACCATGGAGGTAATTCAACAAGTATGGAAGATCTCGGTGACGATATGCTTATTCAAATACTACTTAGACTTCCCAATTGTACTACGGTAACAAGCGTTGGTGTTCTTTAATCTTCGACCGCAACATTCCGATCCAGTTCATCAACCACAAGAAGAAAACCAGCACCCTTTTGAAGGGCTCGGGATCCGATCATGAAGATGATAAGCCACCGTGGACCTTTATTACAACCATGCGTTCCTTTATAAAACCATTATTGATCACAGAATTCATATTTGGGTCGCGTAAAATGTCGCTTGAATACTTGCCTTGTAATAATCCCACTGCAATAGCTACATTCAAGGACTTGTTGTTATGCTTTGATTCAGGCCTGGTCCTGGGTTTCTTGGGGTCCTAGGCAAAAGTGTAAAATGGGGCCCCTTAAAAAAACAATGTATGTATAATATATTTTTTTTAAAAAATAAAGCATATGTTATTGACTACGTTGTTTAGCTACGGTAGATTATAGTGAAGACTAAGAAGGGTATGATACTGATGGAAAAGTGAAAACAACTTTTATATGGTGGCCGAATTCGGTATTGACCAAAGGATAATGTTTATAATTCGGAGTGAGTTTAATGCAATTCTTTAGTGCAACGGAAAGGAATTTTGAATTTTGAGCGGAGCCATGC
>JAOWBH010034256.1:0-15661 GCA_028566215.1 Silene coronaria
ATCGAACTCTTGAAAATATGGCTAGGACCATGCTTATTAGCTCTAGGTTCCCAAGAACTTTTGGGCCGAGGCCGTCAATACTTCATGTTACGTCTACAA
Organism: Silene coronaria; assembly: GCA_028566215.1. Lineage (NCBI taxonomy): Eukaryota > Viridiplantae > Streptophyta > Magnoliopsida > Caryophyllales > Caryophyllaceae > Silene > Silene coronaria. The sequence goes on from JAOWBH010034256.1 coordinate 100, forward strand.
TCAAGTCATGATTCGGAAAATCATTAACAAAACACCTTACGAATTACTCCGAGGTAGAAAGCCCAACATCTCCCATTTTAAGTGCTTTGGCAGTAAATGCTTTGTTCACAACAATGGCAAAAATAACCTTGGCAAATTTGATGCTCGCAGTGATGAAGGTGTCTTCATTGGTTACTTCAACCATAGTAAAGCTTACAAAATCTATAATAAAAGAACTATGAAAATGGAGGAAAGTGTCCATGTGATTTTTGATGAATCGAGTCTTTTTGTCTCACATGAGCAGGCTGATGAAGAAGAAGACGAGGACTTCGAAATAGGGATGGCACGTCATGAGATGGACAACATGGTAAAAGAAGCTGAGCCACAGACTGATTCACCGTTGCATGATGATTCCGGTCATAACTCAGGGGGAAATAAACCATCCTCACCTCAAAATGGTGTTCCCTCATCCAGGGGGAATGTGGATGGGAGTGAACAACCCACTGAACCAGAAACAAATCTACAAAATTCCCCACAAAATATCCTTGATGCAACAGTAACAGATACCGTGGAACCAAATCCAAATAAAAACGGCGAAGCCTCTAACACCCTCGTTCTTAAGCCTTGGAAACATCAAAATTCCCATCCTTTATCAAACCTCACCAGCGATCTAAATTCAGGCATGAAAACCAGATCATCATTGCATAACTTCTGTGCCTACAATATTTTTCTCTCTCAATTAGAACCAAGTGATGCCACAGTGGCTCTCTCTGATGAGTACTGGGTTGTGGCAATGCAAGAAGAATTGGAGCAATTCGAGAGAAATAAGGTATGGCACCTTATTCCTAGACCTACCCAACGTACTGTAATTGGTACAAGATGGGTCTTTCGAAACAAACTTGATGATCGTGGTGAAATCATAAGAAACAAAGCTAGACTAGTAATGCAAGGGTTCAATCAACAAGAAGGCATAAATTACGATGAAACCTTTGCACCGGTAGCTAGGCTTGAAGGCATTCGTATTCTTGTGGCTTTTTCATCCTATCACGGGATAAAACTTTTTCAAATGGACGTGAAAACCGCCTTTTTAAATGGCTACCTAAATGAAGAAGTTTTCATAGAGCAACCGCCGGGTTTTATAAACAATGAGTTCCCTCATCACGTTTTTAAACTTGATAAAGCTCTCTACGGTCTAAAACAGGCTCCCCGATCTTGGTATGATAGACTGTCAAATTTCTTATTGGAAAATGGTTTTATACGTGGTTCGGTCGATAAAACATTGTTTTATAAGGCACAGTGCGAAGAACTGTTGATTGTACAAGTCTATGTTGACGATATCATATTTGGTGCCACAAATGATGTCCTTTACAAATACTTTTAGGATCTAATGACTTCCGAGTTTGAAATGAGCATGATGGGAGAGCTTGGTTTTTTCCTTGGTCTCCAAATCAAACAAAAGGAGAATGGAATCATGATTCATCAACAAAAGTATATAAAGGAAATGTTGGGTAAGTTTGGTATGACTAATGCAACATCGATGCCTACACCAATGATTTCTAACATTAAGCTTGATCAAGACGAAAGTGGTAAGAATGTTAGTGAAAAGGTAAATAGAGGTATGATCGGTTCCTTACTGTACTTGACCGATAGCCGACCCGACATACAATTTAGTGTATGCTTGTGTGCACGTTTCCAATCAAATCCTAAGGAATCACATTTCAAAGCCGTCAAAAGGATTTTTAGGTATTTGGTTGGAACTCAAAATTTATGTCTTTGGTATCCATCTCACTTTACACTCAATCTTGTAGGATTTTCGGATGCCGACTTTGCGGGTTGCTCGTTGGATAGAAAAAGTACCTCCGGTATTGCTACATTTATGGGACCATGTCTCATTTCTTGGGGATCTAAGAAGCAAAATACCGTGGCCTTGTCTACGGCGGAAAGTGAGTATGTAAGTGCGGCACTATGTTGTACGCAAATTCTTTGGGCCCGACAACAATTGCATGACTACGGTATTATCTTTGAAACCACTCCCATTTTTTGTGATAATACTAGTGCAATCAACATATCAAAAAACCCAATACAACATTCGCGCACTAAACATATCGACATTAGACACCACTTCTTACGTGATCAAGTAGAAAAGGGTAACATTTGTCCTAATTTCTGTCCGACCGAGAATCAAATTGCGGATATTTTTACAAAACCGTTGGAAAGAGAACAATTCGTAAAACTTCGGTTGGAAATTGGTTTAATTGAATTTACGTAATTCTGCTTAATTCTACTTCCTAAAATGACTTACTAGAAAAGATGAAATTAAAAGGTCCATGGTCTTTGTCCACTACATCACTAATGCATGCAAAATCTCCGTACAACACATTAAATAAATGTGTTTGCAATTGATACTCTCCATGCAATTGTCCCGTCAAGTACAATCCTCCCACTTCTCCATACCACTTCCAACCCCTTCAATCATTTCATACTTCCTCCTTCCCCATACACAATTAATACCTTCCCCATTTACACCTATCCAACCACTCCCATTCCTCCCCACTTAAACATAACCCTCTACCTCCCTAAATCTCCCAACCGTCACAACCCTCAACCGTCTTCACCATGTCTCCCAAGAAAAATACTGAGTATAAAAAGAAACTTCAAAACACCATCAACTCCTATAACCCTAGAAAACGGCAACCACAGTCCTCCTCCGTTGCCACAACATCAAAAATCACCCCACCAAAGAAACCGAAAGTTGTGGCACCGCCAAAACCTTCTGTCCAAACACGACCTCCTCCTTCCCGTCACAAAAAATCCACTCGAGGTCGTGGAAGAGGCCGTGGAAGAATCCGCGGTAAACCACTTATGAAGATGGCAACCATTCTAGAAGAAACCGGTTCAGAACAAACAAGTGAAAGTGAGGAACAATCACCAAATATTGACAAAGAACAGCCAAATGAAAGCTCACATCATGATGAGGAACCATCACCTCCAAATAAAACCAAATCCCTCCTTGAATCAGAGGAATTCACCGAACAAAATGTGAGTAATTCAATGGAAGTCACGAATAACGAGGATATTTCCGATACTCGGGGCTCATCAGAAATTGACCAAGAAGTTCATCAAAATCCAAACCGTCGGATCTATAAGAAACTTAGTGAGTCTCTTGCCTCCGCTGCAACCCTAAGTGAAACTCTAACATCCCTCTTTGAAGAAGATGAACCTTATATTCCGGATGAAGAAATTATAGAGGAAGATGTTCGTCCTCTCCGTACCAATTCCAGGAAGAGGAAGAGAACAACGACGGTGGAAAAGAAAAAGGAAAAATTAGAATCCCCAGTTGATGAAAACCTCATCCCAGAAGATAATAAGCTACACCTACTCTCAGTCACGCCAACATTCAAAGAAGCCTACAAAAACCGTGCCTACAACCAACTCGTGGCTCAAAATTTACCACAAGAGATTCTGGACCGTTGCGTTACCATTCTCAAGTGCAACTTTAATAGTGGTCGCCGATTCGACTCTGACTGGTATGATACTTCACCTGCTTTTTCATTTTTCAAAAGGGCCATTGTAGCGCAACAGTGGACTGCACTGTTGCTCATGGAAATGCCAGTCTACGTCTCTGAATTAGCTCAATTCTATGCCACTGTTGAAGTTAACTCTGCTGAGGGCTGTTTATCAGCCTTGATTAATGGTAAACCATTTGTTCTCACCATTGCCCATATCTCTGATTGCCTTAAAATTCCCACCACTGGTCTCTCTCACTTTCCAAAGGGAGAGTGGGAGACAATCGACAACATCACTCCACTTCAAGTAACCAAAACCCTCTACCCAAAGGCCACTGACTTTTACACCCTTGAGGCAGGAGACCTCACAACCTCCCAAAGGTTCTTTCACAACTTTGCCTTTCGGGTTCTTGCTCCAAATAATGATAGTCGTGGTCGATGCTCTATCCTTGAGAAGTTTCTCATGCACCACCTTATCCGCCACTTACCCATTAACCTACCTGCCTTGATGTTACACTACATCAAAGAATTGGCCCTCACCTTCAAGGGGGATGCCAAAACTAGCACCGTCGTGCCCTATGGGGGGTGGCTGTCATACTTCTTCTTACTTACTGATGTGGTTGATTCAAACACGGTTGGGGTTGAAAAATTATACGATGTGATGAATGAAGGAGTCCTTTCAAAGATGTTTCTGGAGGTTGAAGATGGGCGCCTTGTTCGTCGGTTCACTCCTAAGGGAAAACCCTTCATCTCCTCTCAGCCAAACCTTTCTAAACTTGAAGGACAGATTGCCACAATTATTTCCATGGTGAAGGATATGGCAGGAGACATTAATTGTTTGAGGGATGAAGTGAGTGAAATTCGGGGTCAGAATAATGAACTCAAGGCTCGGTTGAAGGCTCTTGCGGCTGATGATATTGATGATACTGCTGTTGAGGAAGACGACACCTTTCATAACAACTGACCAGCCACTCTCAAACCAGCCACCCATAACCCGCCCCTTTTGTTGAATTATCTTTTGCAAAACACTATTTTATTTTCTTTGTTGAACTATCATTTTGCGTGTGTTTTGAACTGTGGCAATGTAACCTAAGACTGTTTTCTTTCTCTTCTTGATGATGTCAAGAGGAGGAAGTAGGTTAAGATTGTGTGCGGGTATTTTCATTAACTCTTAGGCTTACGTTCACCGTAACAAATATTCTGCACATCTTGATTAAATGTCGAGAATTTGGTTAAGACTTATATGACCCCTTAATACTTGATCATAGCTTTGTCTAAAACGTCGACCATGGGCAAAGGGGGAACTTTTGAACAATCTTAATTTCGGACTTGACATCATCAAAGGGGGATTGTTAGGAATACTTAGTTGATGATGTCGAGTCCTTAATCATTTAATCATACCTTCCTTAGTTTCTAATGTGCAGATTTCATCTTCCACAAATCAAGACAGGCACCAAGGATGACCAAGGCTAAGAATCAAGACAATCCAAGCCTAGTCAATTTGTAAGCAAGATTATGAAGCTTGCTTTTGTTTTGTCATAATAACTGCTATACCACAGTGTTCTCCACTGTGGCCTCTGTTCCAAACTCAAGGAGAAAATTTCGAAACAATCTTAACAATAAAAGTTTAAAGTTTGCAATCTACTTTGACATTTTTCTCAAACTGAAAAAGAAAACTTTTGTTTGTTATCTAATTCAAAATGTGTCTAAAGAAATAAAATCCTTCAAAAGATCCTATTTCCAAAAATGGGTTACTTACTTTGTCTACTTTTGGTAAAATTGTAAGTTCCCATAAAAGTGTGAAGAAGTCAAGTAGAAGGCCTTCTTGAGCCTTGCAAATCTGATTCCTCTTCTTTGCACAACCTTTTTTTTTTAAAGGATTATCCTCTTTGTCATTTGGATAAAAGAGTGTAAATGTGTGAAGGACACCCTCTTTTACCCATTTTCTCTTCTATAAAAGGCTTTCATTATTCACATTTATGAGTAAGACTTTCAAGAGCATTTATCACAAGAAAAACTCTTTGTTAATCATTGTGCATTCAAAGCTTTGTTTTTCTTAAGTTTTCAACAAGTAAAAATCTGTTGTTAAAGTCTTCACTCGGTTTTTAAAAGAAAAATCTCCTTGAAACAGTTGGCAGTTCTGTGGCATTCAAAACTTGTTCCATGATCTCGTGTTTAGGTCAAAACTTCTAATCTCCATGTTCATTAAAGTGAACCACTGAGATTTCAGACCTTGTAAACCTATGAGATAGAACAAACTCTTGAAGCTAAGTTGCTTTAAGTTTGAGTGCAACCTTAGAAGGTTGTCGAGTTATTTTCATTGTATAAGGTTTAGTAGTTTGAGTAAATTTCTAAACAAATAATAAAATAACGGTTGGATGTAGGCCTCGGAGTAGAGGTCGAACCAATTTTTAAACACCGTCTTGTTTGTTCATTTACTTTCACAATATCTTATATTGCTTATCTTTGCTTACTTCGTTCAACTCATCTGTGCCACAGTTCCCAGTACTGTTGCTCAGATCCAACTTCATTCTCTAAGCTAACTAACTCTCTCGCTAAATCATCTTTATTTCATCTAGATTAAAATCAAATTTTTAAATTAACCACCCAATTCACCCCCTCCCCCTCTTGGGTGCTAGATCGTTCTTAACTCTTCAAAGCATCTCAATTTATCGTCAACTAATCTCAATCTTAAAGCTCAGTTCGACTGATTATGAGGCAACGGCTAGCTAATACGAACAATAACATTAAAATACAAGCGAATAATTGAAAACTTGTGTGAAATCGAAATCAAATTTTTGGAGTTGTAACTCATGGCCTGTTATTTTCGATCTGGCCAATCCTTCGAGGTTTAGTTTAGGTTGTATTTTATGGGTTTTAATCGAGCTAACTTTGTCAGAACTAAACTGCACTCACGGAGTCACGGTAACTAAAATTGATCCACACTAGCAATATAGAAAAAAATAGCATTCAGATTTACTCGATCAAAACAAGATTGAGTTTTAATAATGATTCTATGATTCATTTGAAATGATATTTTTTTATTAAATTAGAAAAGTCATTAGAAATTGTCGACGTTATTTAATAATTTGTCGACGTCGAATAGCAAGTTGGTTAAAATAAGGTCAATGCTTAATAAGTCGGCCCAATAATAAATCTTTTAACAACGGAATTATTTTTTCACATACAAATTTTACTTTTTCACACACATTTTCTCATTATCTTTCCATCCACTAACCTTCTTATTTCTTACCTAAACTTAAGCAAAATCATTAAACATTTTTCCTAAAATCTAATCCAATTGCTCCAAAAAATTGAACAATGGATCTTAAAGCAAATTACTATAGTAATTTACTTGTTAGACAGATTTTTACATTCGAAAAGAAATAAAAATCGGAACATCGGTCAATTAATAATTACATTAATTAAGAAATTAACAATTACTTGAACCAACGCAGTTATCAACATATAAGCAACAATCATGACGATGTAATTATCAGAATTAACGTGTGTTCATGAATTCATTGTCATCATTATCATCACGTCAGCAACAATCATGACAATCTTTGTGGAAAATGCAACATATCTTCAAGTTTTTTGTTCATGAAATCATTGTCGATTGTGTCTTCGTTCAATGTTATTTTCTTCTAGCGATTGAGCCGAGGAACTGGGATTCGTTGTTGTTGATGATTTGGGGATTGTGTCATTTCTCAATCTTTCAACAGTTTGGGTGACTGATGGCGATGCCGACCTATTTGTCGTCATTGTTGGTCGAACTAGGTAGTCGACTGGTGATTGCCGGTTATGAAGGTGGTGGTGGCTAGTGGCCCACTGGGTGGGGATGGAAGGTGTGGTTAATTAGTTTCGAAGGAGAGAAAAAATGACAAGGATAGAATCGTAAAAAGCGTATGTGAAAGTAAAATGCGTATGTGAAAAAGTACAACCCATTATTATTTGGCCACATTTCAAAATGGAGTCAAGCTCCATTAATGTACTAGCCAAAGACTCTAACATCATTATCTAAGAAAACCGTGCTCTCACACGGGGCAGCACTAGTAGAATTACTAATCGTGGGAGAGAGAAAAAGGAAAAAAACGAAGGTTTGTGGGACGCAAAGGAGAAATATTTTTGAAGAGCCATTTAGTGCAATGTCAAAATCTCCAAGTAGACAACTTACGAGTTTTACAGAACCAGTTTCAAGGGCAGAGAAATACAGAATACCTCTAGGGAACAGTACATCTAAAATGGTCCAAAACTTGGTATACATAGAATTCTGGGTAAATCATACAACATATCGGTACGTAACATATCGGCCTGCAGTCTCACTAGGTCGGATAATCTTCACAACTTGTCCACGCTTCAGTCCATAATATCTTGCAATCGGATCATTCATTTGAATTCTTGGTAGCTGGACTCAGAAGACAGTATAGCAGATTAGCAGGGTTACCACAAGTATTTATATAAATTACAAGCAAATGTAAAACATCATGAATTCTCGGAAAATTTCTCTATCGAAGAAGTGTTACAACTAGTGAATCACAATAGTTGTACACTCCAAACCACAACACGGTCTTAGATTAAAATGAGATGCATTCTTTTTACAAACAGCATTTTCAATATAAAATCTTGTGCATCAACACTCATTGTTGGATGCTACTCCTAATGGGCGAAATCAGGATATTGGGGAGGAAAATAAAAAATAAACGGAAAAAAAGTCGAATTTGCATAGGACTATAGGAGAGGAGAGTACACAGCGCTGACTGTGCCTTATGCGCAGGCGCACATACGGGCCTCGGGCGTTTTGGCTAATGCCTCATTATGCTAGAGCTTAACTGCTAAGTGTGCCAAGACGCACTTTTTAAAACAAAGAACATAGCTTTTGTCGCCATACAAGGTTGCCTGCCTAAAGGAGCAAGCTATAATCAATCATTTGATGTACTAACCTGAGTTTCCTTCACAGTGTACCTTTGGAGCAGGGTCTTCTTTTCCTCGTCTGTTAGCAACTGATGTTCAGGAATAAGAACGTGTTCCTTGATATTAACCAATAGCTCTGCCTCCTGATTTAGTAAGAGAAAGATACTGCGAGATATGAGCAGATCATGATATGAATTCTTTTAGTAACTTTTCTCTGTATACCATCTGCTTTTACATCTATTTACTTCTCCGAGTTACGTAGGCTCTAAGACAAAAGGGTTCGAACCTTCAAATAGTGGGAACAAAATATGATGCATATCACCCCATTTTGATTTCTATTCAACACTAATATTTTTGTTGATTTCTATTCAGCACAAATAATCAATATATGATGTTTATTACTCTGTATTTTGCGCAGGTTATATAGGTAAGATATTCACATTGTGCTCTATAGTAGTCTTCAAGAGTTCAAGACTGGATTCTCTAAGAGAACCTTTCTGCATAATAAAAGCCTAAAACTTCATCTAGGCTATCTTTCTGCATAATAAAAGCCTAAAATTAGCTCCTGAATGTCTGTTTGTATAGGAATAAGATGATGGAATAGCTTGGTTTGTAAAGTGATTGGTTTGTTTTAATTTATTCATCATTATCATTACTAATACAAGCTTACGTTACACTAAAAAAACGTTTAAAACACCAATGAATATCTAGAATCAAAGCATTAGCTGGCTGGCAAGCTAGTGTGGTGGATTACTGCTAAGAGTGATAAATTTTGGGTCAAATGGGTACAACAGGTACACTTAAAGGAGCAGAACTGGAAGGAATATGTTCCACACCAAGAAACCAGTTGGGGATGGAAATGTATATGCAGACTAAAGGATAAGTTGCAGGGGCCTGATGCTTAATTCCTTAGTAATCAGAATTGGAATGCTCCGGAATACTCGGTTACATGCTCCATTTTGTGCGACTTCTCTATACTTATGCCCAATAATCTGACTTCTACTAAGTACAAAAGGTAATGATATTGGGGTTGTAATTAATTCTTAAGAGTACAAAAAATGTCAATTATATACATTATGAGAAAAACTCAAGTATTCAACAAAAAAAGATTCAAACTTTATCGATTTTCCAGCCATGCCAACCTTAAGCAACTCAAAATTCAATCTTTGTGGAAAAACCCATGAAAAAATAAGTAATTTTTCAACAACAGAATATAGGTATTTGGGTATAGTAATGAACGTCTACAGGGGTTCTCTGTATTGGAAGTCTATAGTATCGTAATCAGAGTTTCAATTATAAACCCGAATACCCGAGTTCGACATCGTTCTTGAAACACAGAACCTAAAACAGCAATGAATGACTTGCAATAATGGCGATGAAACAACGATCAAAAACAAGAAATAAATTACAATCGTTCATTAGGTTTTGATTAATTATGTACCTATTTAGCTAGTGAGGGTGATGATCAACGATAGTCGCGATTCACTGATGAGCAATTGATCCGAAAGAGATGAACGTACAATTAGGTAGTGAATATATTAGGTTTTGATTAATTATTAACTTATGACGATTTTTGGGGAGCAAAACTAGCAGGTCTGCAAACAGGCGGTTTGATTTTTTTGGGGAAAATAACGTCAAAAATTTGGGGAAGATGATGCGTGTATAGTATAAGTTAAACGGCGCGCGGAAATGAAATTTTTCGAGGTTAATTATTAGCGGTTTTCATTGTAAATTATTATTATATTACTAAAATGGTTTAGGAGGGGAAAAATGGGTCTACGCTTTTAAAAGCGTCGAGCATAAAGCGTCGGGAATGCAAGGGGATTGTTGTAGTGACAAGATACTCTTATGGAAGTTATTGTTGTGGAAGTTGGTGTAGAGGGCATATTCTAAGGAAACCTCTATACTATATAATCGATTGATTCTAATGAGAAATAACGTAACTTCCGCTTTCAATCTCTTAATGGAAAGTTCTTTATCCCAATGGATTTCGTGATAGCATACATGGTGGACAATTCTAATATTCCGATAATTCTTGGGAGACCCTTTTTACATACCGCCGGAGCGGTAATTGATTTGAAGAATGAAACGTTGACCTTAGAGGCGGGAGACGAGAAGGTGATCTTTAATTTGGTCAAGACTATGATGGCACCAAACATTTATGAGCCTTACTTTCTCTTTGGAACCTCTAGTCAATAGAAGAAAGAAAAACATGATGACTTGAAAGAAAAGACTCTTGTCAAGAATTTTGACAAAGCATGAATGATGAGAATTTCGAAAGCTCAACTTGCAACAATGAAGAATTGAACTTTGACAATTCAAGTGCTATAATTGTGTTCAACCATGATATGTACCCTATGGGAGGGAGTTTAGAGGAAGTCAATGGGCTTTGTCATGATAAATTTGAGAGGTTAAACAATCCTTATGTTGGAAATGGTTTGCCAAGTAGCCTCCGTCAACAATTGCTAAGTCCTTATCAATTTCATTATTTCATTATGAGACTTTTTGCGAGAGAAGAGGAGAGTTTGCCCAAGACTTTGTGGGATTTGTACATCAAGAGTGAGTGGACGTTTGCTTTTTTTCTTTAATACGTTGAGCAAAACGTCCTAACTCTCCTCCCTTAATCAAGCAAAATAAGAGGAGTTTGGTGGAGTCCTCTCTAAACCATTACTTGTACAATATTCTAACTCCCTAACTTCCATTTTAATTTGTACTTGTTTACTTGTGCATTTGTACCACTATTTTTGCATAAGAGTGAGTGAGGGAGGGATTTTAATGTGTTTTGTTGATTGTGTAGAACAAAAAGACCAAGTGTGAGGATGAAATTGGCTAGGAAGCCAATACCGACTCATACCTCATTGGATAGAAAGGAAGAAGAAAGAAAAAATTGGGCATAGAAGAAACCCGACCGGGTATGCATTAAACCTGGATGGGTTGCGAAGATTTTTTAAGGTGGGGTATGTTCTGACTCGGATCCCGTTCGAGTTCTGAAGAAACTCGTCCGGGGTAGAGGAACCCGTCCGAAGCATTAACGATCCCGTCCGAATTTCAACAGTTTTAAAGACCTCAAAGTCCAGTAAGCTAGGAAACCCGTCCGGGTTCGAGGCCTATCCCATCCGAGTTTGTCCAACTCGCCCGAGTTTAGAGTGACCCGTCCGAGTCTCAGTATAAAACTGAGACACTTCTTCCTTCTTCATTCTTACTTCTTCTTCAACAACACAAAACCCCTTTCTCCACAAACAACAATTGTTCATCATCAAATATCATCCAAATCAAAGCCAAATCATTACAAATTGTTCTAAAAACTCATCTTTGACAAATTCTTGCACTTCCAATCAATTAATTAGCCTTTTAAGCATAAAAAATCACTCAAAACACAAAAACAATTCTAGGGTTCTTCAAATTATTTTGGAATTCCCTAATTGTTGGTTTAATTTGTGCTTAATTAGCCCTTAAAAATTGTGATTGAAGCATCTTTTCTAGGCTTACTTATTCAATTGTGTCAAGATTGGAGTAAAAATTCAAGGAAGGAAAAATGACAAGAATTAAGGGGAAAGTAAATGCATCCAAAGCACAAGGAACCAGAGATGATGTTGCGGCTAGTGTGCGGGAGATCGAACAACTAGTTGGTTTTCACATAGTGACATTCATTACCGAATCTCGAAGAGAGGCTTTCTCCAACCTACAAAGGAAAAAGGTGATCCCTTCCAAATTTGCTTGTCATTCTACACTAGATAAGCTTGGAATCTTCAAAGAAACTCAAACCTTGTTAATTGGTATGGGTATGGGAACCTTGTTTAATATACATGAACTTACTTATCATGCCTTAACCCTTGATTTTATTAGCTCCTTGAGAATGTTTATAAAGGAGGGTAGTGATTTGGATCGAGTTTTGTTGGAGAACAAGAAAAGAAAGATGACTTTGGAATGTATTAGTAAAGTCTTTGGCCTAAAAGAGGGAATTCCGGGCCTAGGCAGTCAATAGATTTTGATCCAAGGCCCTTTTGGAAAAATATTACGGGGAGGGAGTTCATCTCGTAGAAGTTTACATCGGCCATACTTGTTCAACATCCGGGAATCCGGTATTTCAACTGATTCATGGCATATACTTTGATTGCTAGAAGAGAAGCTGGGAACATGACGGAATTCAACCTCTCCTTCCAAGAATCCTACCTACATGTGAGTGGTCCTTTCGAGTTTGATCATGATCTTACTAACTTATTAATTGATAGTTGGATGAAAATGAATAAGAATCGAAAAGAAGTTTCACACATTGTGAATGGAGGCTTAATTACTTGACTTGCAAAGCATTTTAACCCCCGGTTTAATGTTGATAAGAAGTACAAAGCCGTGTTTATTGGCTCATGAGGGAGGAAGGTTCGGATTGTTTAGAGTGGTTGATTAAAGACTCCACATCCATATTCTTGCCTTGCAATAAGTTGCCTTCTATCAAGCCCCAGAAGGATGATAGCATTCGACAGCCAAGCCACTTGTTAAGAGTTTTGTCAATCGTTAATTCCATGAGCCTGGTGGGAGGTCGTTGGCTCACAAAAAAAAACATTTATAAACTTAACTTAGGATAATGATAAGTCAAGGTCGATCCACGGGACGATGTGCTTTTGGGTTCTAAATCTAACCTAATCATGCGGGTGTCCCAATAATATGGGTTTTGAGTTTAGAACTAAGGTAATGAAATTAAGACAACGAAGACGAGAATGTAAACGATCAAAGAAAAAAAAATAGGACGATTGGATTCATATGGGTGACTAAGGTAACAAGCATGTTGAGTCCCTTTGTTGAAAGGCAGTCTTACTTAGGCAAATAGGTTGAGTCTCTTGATCTAACAACCCCGCCATAAACCAACACGAGATAACTCTTATGTACACAAGGTCCGTCTACTAGCAATAAACAAGTTTTAATACAATCCAAGTCTCTCGATCATATGAGTGCATATAAAAAAGTAACGAAACATGCAAATTGTCATCTACACATTTCATCAAACATATGGTGTGCATATGCCAGAAGTAAGGCAAATACTCAACAATCAACCAAATAACAAGGGTTATACCATAATCATACTCATAATCCCCCATTAATCCTAGCAAGGTCAATACTCACTAATCATCGTAATGAACATAACAACAACATTAACAACAAAATAATCTAAACTAGTCAAGATGATCCACACAAGTAATAATTACCAAACAACATGAAAAGGCGAACAAGGAATAAAGTAGGAATTGGAGAAATATACCAACTAATCACACAATAAAGAAGATGAACATGAATACAGGGGAATCCTTGAATAAAGGTGAACACTTGTCACTAATATTCAAGCATAAACTCAAGAGATTCAAGACTAAAATTAACAAGTGTTGAAACTAATTATTGAACGATTAATGTAATTTGATGAAGGATTAAAATTGTTCTAAAAATGAGATTTAGAATTCATAAAGAGCCATAATCTAATACATCATAAAAAGTCTCTCATTGGAGGCATAAGATGGCTCTCCTAAATTATTACAAATGGGTGTATTTATATTAATCCATTTTAGGTTAAATTAGGTTAAGGGGAAGTTAGAGGGGAGGTGGAACTGGAGCTTAACTCGGGCGAGACAAATGGTGGCTCGGACGGGTTGGCAGGCCTCGGTTGAGATGGTGGCGGTGAGACCAAGAATGACTAGTTAGGATGACGACAAGTTCAAGTGTGAGGATGGCTCCTCCTAGCATCCTTGCCTTGGATTTTGGTACGTGTCTCCTTTTTCATCCTCCTCTCATGTTTTTATCTCCAAGCTTTTTATCAATTGCATTTGCATTCATGGTAGTTTAGAGTCGTGTTTGGACTCTTCTTGAGTTAGCCTTGGTCCTTAGGAGGCATGTGCCTTAGTCCCATTAAGGTGTCTTATTTTTGTTCCCCTTTGAAAATCCAACATGACAATTTTCATAGCATGCATGACTATGCCTAAACCTTTCCCGTTTTTGGCATACAAATAAGTGCTTTGTATACTCTCCTTTTTGGGAAAAATTTGATCATGCCGGATTAGACGTAATCTAAATGAGCTCCCTACCTAATCAAGGGCATGTATCACTTACCTTAGATAGTGTACTTTGCATTCATGCATAGACACTAATAGTTGAACCTCCCTAGTTTTTCCACTAGAAATAGTGTTTTGTTTGATTTGGGGAAGTTTAATTATAAGTGACCCGAGTTAATCATAATTACCTCTATATTTGATCGATTACATGCATCACTTATAGACTTAGTTGTTAACTTTGAATTTAGTTTAGTTCATGCACTTGCATTTAGATATATCATGAATTCATCTTGCATTCATGCATTGATTTCTCGTTCTCATTGTGTACATTGGGGACAACGTACATTCTAAGTGTGGGGATGATAAATGTAAACCCAAAAATGTTTATAAAAATCAGAAAAACTTTTAAAACCCAAAAACATGTTCTTTCTTTTACAAAAATTTGAAAAATCTCAAAAATCCAAAAAATTGTTGTTTGTTACTTTTCTCACATAGGGCGTGTCTCATTCGAGACACTTATAAGAGAAATGAAGAGCGCTCGGTATAATCTTTCCATCCTTTATCCCTTCCTTTTCTTTTCATTTGTCACATGAGGAGAATGGGTGTAACAAACCGGATAAAATAATAAGAGAAATAATAATATAATAATAATAGATAATCAGAGTATAACTCCAATAAAGAGGTCTAGGTGGCGGAAGCACCTGACCAAATTCGGATCGATACTAATCCAAACCAAAACTAATACATTATTCGAGGGTTCTTATAACATAAATAAAGATCCTAATAATTTATTATGCTCGCCCCACAACAGCTTCCCAAGCAAGCATCAACCAGACATCAACAAACTGAACAACCTGAGAATGGAGGGACGACAATCAGTCAGGAGTAACTAAATACTCTCCCTGTCATGTTTACAGCAATTGAATATAACCAATAATCAATAATAATTGAAATGTACAACAAATAAACATGTGAGATCATCTATACTCATGAAAATAAAAATCTACCAAATGTCAAAGACATACTGCGACAATCATGTTAAGATACAAACACGACATAACATGCAAGCAAACTTACCATACCATGACGTTCTCAACACTAGACGAATGAAACCATGCAATACTAGAC
>JAOWBH010034366.1:0-15659 GCA_028566215.1 Silene coronaria
CGACAGTAATGTCAAACTCTAGTCAGCCAATCATTACCGATTAATGTTGACCAGTCGACTATATATGATAGGATTATTCCTTATGTATTCTTGTTATGAGATTTAAATATGTGATCGCACTATTGTTGAGGACACATACTCCAACATCGGCCGAGTGCAAAACTAGCAGGACAGGGTCAGAAACGTTACTCGGTCAGGCCACTCGATCGAGTGTCTTGACCACTTGACCGAGTGTCACGATACTCGCCCGAGTTCAGCCAAGGTAAAGTCGATGTTTTACACATAGTTATCATAAGATGTACCTATATCATATGGTCAATGTACCACCTACACAAATATATAAATCTAAGACACACTTAACAAATTAATGATATGTATTTGATAAGTAATTGAAATATACATGACTTATCATATAGAAATTAATTATGTACTTATAAGGGAAATAAAATGTATCTTTGACATAAATATATTGTACGTACATATATTTTTCGTTAAAATAATATGTTCTATAATAAATGTCAAATTTATAATAATTATTTAAAATATAAGTAAAAATAAAAATCATCATAAGTACATAAAATATTTTGTTCAATTTTTTATCAAGTACTCTTAAATAACTCAACATGTACAATAATTTTATACGGAATGTACATTGAATATAAGTTAGAAGTGCATTTAATAGATATTATTGGTACATATTGATTTAACTCAGCTCTTAACATACAAATATATCAAAAGAGATACAAAAAAGACAACAAGATGCATGTGTCACAGTGGTAAAAACATATTCATCTCAACCAGGAGGTCATCGGTTGAAGCATCATTAACAACCTTTTTGAGGTTTGACTTGATGGTTAATCATTGTTGACCACTTGTTGCCAACTACCGTTTACTGACCGCCGGCCACCACCAGGACCACCGCCGGCCACCGTTGTACGACCACCAGTGGCCATTGACCATCGCCGGCCACCGTTGACCGGCCGCTAGTGCCCGTTGATCGGCAGTTAACCGCCATTGACCACTTTCGGCCACCGACTTTGACCACAATTAGCCACCGTTGACCGGCGGGGTTGACTTTTTCTGGTGGGTCAATGCCGGTCAAGTAGTCAATTTTTTGTTTAATTGAGTGTTATGCGATCTATGATAGAGTTAATTACAACCTTAGATTAGATTTTGTGGGGTTAGTCTAATGGTTAAGAAGAGAGGCTTCTCTCTACGATTGAAGGGCGATTTCCAGGCGATTTTCGATGAACTCTCCTGTCTAAATTTCCTTCCTTCTTCCAACCATGGGGTGACCAAAAAAGCTTGCCTTCAATATTCTTCAACCACGACTGGGTAGATTTGAGGCGGATGTTACATCTACTCCATTATGTAATTCAAATACTGTGAATGTTTTAATTAATAAGGCTATAGAGAAATCGGCATTAACTGTCACTGTCACTGTCACTGGTACTCCTAGTGTTTCATCATAAGGACGAAGGACAATTGTTGCTCAGGTAGTTCACCTTAATAAGAGTGGTCAAACTCCTGTTGTTATTGAGAAACCTGGGGTTAATTTAGGGGGTTTAAGTAAGAATAAGGCTCCGACGACTACTGTTGTCACTCCGGTGGTACATCCAGCAGTTGGTATTCCGGAGAAGACTAAATGGGTGGATAAATTTACTAAATCTGCAGTGGGTATGGAATTACATGAAGTTTATGCTTCTAGCTCCTCTGATATGGTGGTTATAGAGGTCGAGGATATACAAAGTGAGCTGACGTATTGGGAGACTACGTTGGTCGGGCAATTCATAGGAGGTAAACCAACTCTTGCTCAGGCGAAAGAGTTCGTGAGTAAGAACTGGAACCATGTTAAGACACCTGAGGTGCTCTACTTCAAGAAAGGTTGGTTCTACTTCCTCTTCTCTAACATGTAGGATATGCACTTGGTCCTCAGAGGAAGCTCATGGAGCCTGAGTGTGCTTTCTCTTATCCTCAAGCAATGGACTCCATAATTCCCTAAGGAGCTGGAGTGTATTTCTAAAGTTCATGTATGTGTCTTGCTGCATGATTTGGATCCTCAACTCTGGTCTGGAAAAGCTCTTAGTAAGATTGCCAGCAAAATTGGCACACCTCTATATACAGATCATGTGACCACACATAAGGAGAGACTAACCTTTGCCCGAATTATGATTGAAGTGGACTTAGCACTTCTTTTGTCTGATGTTGTAGGTATCCACACTCCATATATTGGACAAATTCTGCAACCAATGGTTTATGAATGGCTTCCCTACTACTTCACTCACTGTAAGAAACTTGGGCATGAGAAGAAGGTATGCAGATTACTTAAAAAAAAAAGAGGCTAATGTTGAGTCTAAGGCTCATAAGGGTGAGGCAGCTCTTCCTAAGCAACTCACTGCTGCTATAGATAGTTGAGTTGTGATCCAAGAGCAGCCTACTGTTATAGCTACTAAAGTGGAGAAGTTAGAGGTCCTGTGTGAGGATGTTGTTGATCCTGGTGCAGGTGTGGGTTGTCAGCCTGAGCCAGTGGTTAATGAATCTCTTACCTTGGTGGTTGGTGAGAGGGCTTCCTTGGATCAACGTGAGCAACGTGAGCATGGTACTGATCCAGCTCATGCTCTGCCCAATAGCTCCTAGACCACTAGTCACGAGTTGGTCCCTAGTGATCAGAGAGGGATTGAGCGGCAGTCTCATTCTCCAATCCCTGTGTCACCAAACCAACTTGATTTCTTGGATGGGGAACCAGAAGTGACTGGTATTGCTAAAAAAAGAAACGTATCACTATACTAGTTCAGCAGGTTCATGCTTCTGGTTCAAGCTGGGCAGAGCAGGAGGTCAGTGATGAGGTGGATCCACTCCCACTTCATTCTCCATGAAGATTGAATTGGTACCTGGAATATTAGAGGAATGAATAAGCTACTAAAGCAAACTGAGGTTTTTTTTTTTATTCAATAAAGGCTCTTTGAATATTCTTTGTGTTGTAGAAACTAGAGTCAAACCTAGTAAGGATGCACCTATTAAATGAAAACAATTTAAACAACTCTTTATAGTGGATAGTTACTCTTCTCATGGCAATGGTCACATTTGGGTCATTTGGAGGAATTCTGGTATTTCTATCTCTATTATCGATAGCAGCAGTCAATGGATTCATTTGGTGGTCTCTAATGGATCTCACAATATGGAGATTACTTTCGTTTATGGTTTTAATCACTCTGCTCAAAGGTTACCTCTCTGGGATTTCCTTAGGAGTAGGTTTGATTATTGTCTCCCTTGGCTTGTCTTGGAGGACATGAATTGTGTACGTTCTATTGAAAAAAGGATAAGTTCTGATCCCCCTAATATTTTGGCTATGGAGGATTTCAATGATGCTATTGCACACTCTGGCTTAGAGGAAGTTCAAACACAAGGATGCTATTTCACATGGACAACGAAGCATGAAATGCATGATAGAAAGTGGATGAGGCTAGATAGAGTACTTGCCAACTCAAATTGGCTTCTGGCTCACCCTGAAACTTCTGTTGATGCCTTACCTGCTGGCATTTCTGACCATTCCCCTCTTATTGTTGATATTCCTACTCAAACCCAGGCACACACTTATTCTTTCAAATTTCTAAATTGCTGGAGCCAGGATAAGCTTTTCCTCCTTTTAGTGAAAAATTAGTGGCAGACTACAATTCATGGGTGTGATATGTACAAGTTGGTCATCTTCATCGGTTGAAGGGAAATCTTAGGAAATTACATAATGATTCCTATATTGGTATTTCTAGTAAAGTTAAGAATATGCAAGAGAAGCTTTGTGTGTGTCAATAGAAGTTGCAAATGGATCCTTTGAACCCAACTCTATTTGAGGAAGAAGAGGCTGTAGCAAGGAATATTGCAGGCTTAGGAATATTGAGCTCAATATAGCCTATCAGAGAGCTAAGCATTTTGATATACAAATGGGTGATGCAAGCACCACTTATTTCTTTTCTAAAGAGGCTACTCAGAGGAATATCTCCAACATTACCAAAGTAGCTGACCTTCTTGATTGGAAACATTTTCACTACTCAGGAGGCTATCTCTACTGCATTTCTTGATTACTATACTAGCTTGCTGGGTTATGAAGGGCAAGTGACTGCTTTTGCTACTCAATTTATGGCTGCTGGACATTGTTTAACCAGTGAGGAAAGTTCCCCACTTCTAAGTCATATTACCCCTCTTGAAGTGAAAAATGCACTTTTTTCTATTGATATCAACAATAGCCCTCGTCCAGATGGGTATTCAGCTGGTTTTTTCAGGGGAGCTTGGCCTATTATTCAAGAGGATTTTACCTCAGCAATCCTTGATTTTTTTGCTACTAGCAAGCTTCTTAAAGAAGTGAACTCTACTTAAATTTCTCATATCCCTAAGAATAGTGCCCCAACCACTGTTTTGGACTGCAGACCAATATCTTGATGTACAACCATTTACAAAACCATTAGCAGGATTTTGACTAATAGACTCAAGAGTGTTATGCCTTTAGTGGTTGGAAAGGAGCAAGCTGATTTTGTTTCTGATAGATCCATTGTTGACAACACCATGCTTGCTATTAAACTTGTTAGGAGTTATGGTAGGAAGTATATTACACCCAGGTGTGTAGTCAAGGTTGACATTAGAAAGGCCTTTGACACTATTAATTGGGGTTTCCTGCAAACTATTCTTCCTTAATTTGGTATACCTCAGCAATTTTGTAAGTTGATTATTACTCTGGTTACTGGTTCTAAATTCTCTTTAAAGATTAATGGGAACTCTGTGGGCTATTTTTCTGAGAGAAAGGCGCTTGGGCAAGGAGACCATCTCTCCCCTCTCTCTTTGTGCTGTGTATGAAGGTTCTTTATAGAATTCTGAGAGGATTGGACAAAGTTCCCCAGTTCAGTTATCATCCTAAGTGTACTAGATTGGATCTAACTCATCTTATTTTTGCTGACGATTTCCTAGTGTTTGTAAGAGGGGACCTCCCTTCTATTACTGATGTTAAGGACTATCTCTAGCTGTTTTCTAGTTTTTCAGGACTCACTCCCAATTCTGCTAAGACACACATCTACTTTGCAAGGGTTAGGGAGGATGTGAAGAACATGATCATTAATGCTACTGGATATGTAGAGGATTCTTTTCCTTTCAAGTATCTTGATACTCCTCTTCACTCATCTAGGCTTACTAGAGACATGTTTCAACCACTACTTGGAAAGATTAAAGGAAAACTGGGGTATTGGGCTAATCAACAATTATCATATGCTGGGAGGGTCCAACTGCTAAATTCAGTAATATTTGGCATTAAGTCTTTTTGGTGTGCTTGCCTTATCCTCCCTAAAGGCATTGTTCATGATATTGAGAAAGCTTGTTGAAATTTTCTTTGGGGTGCTGAAGCTCGTAGAAAGATGACATTCTTCAGTTGGCAAAAAGTGTGTAGGGATAGAAATCAATGGGTTTTGATATTAGAGAAGTTCTTAGTTGGAACAAAACATTGATGATAAAAATTTTCTGGAAATATTATTGCTCTATTAACTCTGTTTGGCTGCAATGGTCCAGGGCATATATTTTCAATACAGACAATGTTAGGATCTAGTCGCTGATGAAGTCACTTCCCCTATCTGGCACCAAATTCTTCTAACTCAAGATGAATTCATTGCAAGACTAGGAGGCAAAGCTCGAGAGTTGTTCCAAATTTGGGGTGAGAAAAGGCATATTCCTTTGAAAGAGGTATATAAGGTGTTCCAAGGGCCCCATTCTGAAATGGATGTAGCCAATCATATAGAGAGTTGTTAAAACATGATTTTATCTCCACCCTAGCAGTGCATCATGCTCTCCCTACCACTGATAACATTTGTGCTCGGGGGATGATATTGGTTAATAGATGTGTGCTATGTCTACAAGCTATGGAAACAGGGGGTCATTTGTTATTTGAGTGACCATTTTCTAGGGCTCTTGTGCAAGAGCTTTTGGCCTGGCATGGTGTCATTAGGAGGGTCCTTAGTTTAAAGCATGAGTTTCATAAACTTGTAAGGTATAGAAGTAAGAAATGGAGGCAAAAGCTTGCTTGTTGTGTCCTTACAGCAGGGACTTATGAAATCTGGCAAGAACGAAACCTTAGAATTTTCATTGGAATTAATAGAACTGTGGAACAACTATTGTATAAGGTTAAATATTGTGTTTGTATTAGAATGCACGCTTGGAGTGAGGGGATTATAAATTATGAAATGCTTAGCTTACTTCTAGGATGAGTTCTAGATGTTAAGACGATTATTTGTAATCGGTTCTTAGTTGGTTTTAATGAGAATGGCTGACCTTCCTACCAATAATAATAATAATAATAATAATAATAACAATAATAACAATAAAAATAATAATAAATGATAATAAATGAAGAAAATTAATGGAAGAAGTGAAAAACCCGACTTAACAGATAAATGACAGAAAGATGGGCTAGGTCCTTATTGCTAAACGTTTGAAATTCGGGTCCTTATCGCTAAAAACATGAAAATTCAGACCCTAAATGTATGGTTAACTTGAGAAATCATACTGCTCATGCATTTTGGTGATTAACTTCCTTAGTGCTTTGACTAATGTATTTAGAAGTTATCTTTTTAGATCTTAGTTTATTTTGAATGGAAGAATATACTTTGATTTAGATTGTCAATTTTGGATCAGTTATGGAGTGCTTTAATAAGAGGCCCTTAGGAAAAGGCGTTACTGCTTAGAACAAAATGCAATGCAAGGATTTTATGGGGGGACGTAAATTTTTTCTGAAGGACCAACAACTTTACCCTGACGTCGAGAATATCTCTCGCTGACTTTCTGTATGTGACGTTCACTGCCTGCAGAGAGTACAATGTTTGGGGATGAAATGGACTGGTATAACATTCTTTAAGTTGAACATTCTGCGGACGACATAATGATCAAGAAACGGTATCGGAAATTTGCTCTCATTTTCCATGCAGATAAAAATCAGGGAAGTACATCTTAATATCTTATACTGGTAGGAGAGGCGTAAAGAGTACTTCTAGGTAAGCAAAAACAGTCTTTTCATGCTATGAACTGTAGTACATCTTATTGACCCGATATTCCCATTAGCCACCTCAGCAGGTAAGAAGTAATGTCGGTCATGTGAGACTAGGCCTCGGAGCTATTTTTCGAGCAATCTTAATTCACTTGTTAGGGCTTTTAATGTTCAACATCAAAGGCAAATGCCACAGACTCAACCACATAAGCCTAAAGAAACATTTTGGACTCTTTGCCTCCATTGTTTTGTCGGTTACCAGTATTACAAGGATTTTCTAGGTCTGCCACTCCATTGTCAAAGTTGCAATAAATCGTATAATGCACATGACATGACGCTTCAAGGTTTGGTGCAACCATACCTCTGTCTTCCCAGCAGGGCGTCCCTTGCCAACCAGAATGATAATCTAGGACCAGAGATAAAGAAAATGCTGAGCCTTCTTCCAATGCTGGGTTTCATGCTGCCCAGAAAGGATCGAACAAAGCGCATAGGAAATCAGATGAGACATCTAAACTTCAGAGATCTAATGGCCAAAAAAGAAAGAATCGCTTTGAATCCAATGAGTTTGATGTGATCTTCTTTTGGTGATACTCTTTTTATTCACGTTTGTTTTTGAATTATTAAGGAATCAGTATTTACATAAATAAATAAACATAAATGACCTCTCCAAATAAATTCAAAGGATTTTCACGGTAGCATGTCAGCATCTCTTGATTTGTGTAGAGTTGTCAGAGTTCGTGAAACCCATGTAAAAGGAGGGCTGAATACGTAAACTCCGAAGGCCCAACGAGTTTTAGGACATGTTTTAGCATGATTTCACTCAGGGGAGATCTTATCAAGAAAGTAGAAGCAGGGTGATCTAGCTTTTGTGGATTTAGCCTGATATTGGTTAACAAGAATTGTAAAGAAATTAATATAATTTAAACACAAGTTTTTGTATTAATATGATTGTGATTGTAATAATAAAAGAATACAATATAGAATGAATAAACTACTTAAGAATAATTATAAGAGAGTTATTTATGAATGTCGTATATTTCTTTTGATGTTTACCGCTCCTTTTTATAGGCCTCTTCTAGGTCCAACAAGCTTCTCTTTCTGAATGGCGTTCATGTCTAGAAATTAAGGAGTGTGGGGGAGGTGGTTGTTGACTTGGTTATTTCCACGTGCTCTTTTTGGACTATTTGCAACGTTCTTCCCCTTTTGTAGCCATCAGTTACTAATCATCCAATAAAATAGGAGCCCCCTCTTCTTTTGTTTTTTCACACGTGTTTATTGGTTTGTGGGCTTTTACGATTTAACTGCTTCTCAGTTGCGCCAGGGCGAGTTGTCTATATCAGGCTGGCTTGATCTCCTCCTGACGTTCTTGTTGTCAAGGTGATCAGGAAGAATGCCCCTGACCAGTCATGTTACAGGCAGATTCTAGTTTATCCAGGCAGACAAAGCCCTGGCTCAACAATTGCCCCTTATCTCCTTATTCTGGTGGATATGGCCAAGGATGAGGAGATAATTGGACTAAGTCTATTAATTACTCTAGACACTTCTCAAAGAATCCTATTAGGCTTTGGCCTCTAATAGGTTTTAGGATTTATTGTAGTTAGTTGCATAAGAATCTAGGAAAATCATGATTGCCTTTATCCATTACCTTCGGTTTGCGCAACTTAATGCGAACTTTGGCTATAAAATCACCTCTCACTTACTTTTCACTGTCTCACCATTTACTCCTTCTAATTTAAACTGCAAAGCCTTCTTTAATTTCAAAAGTTAAAAATCTCCTTCTTTCATCCTAAACTTTCCTTATTCAAAAAATAAAAATGGGAGCAAAGTAGAAAGCAAATGCCCTTAAACACACTGAAGCTGAAGGTGTCGTTAAGGCTAGTGGTGTCCTTACTGTGATTCCAGAGGACGAGTTATTGAGGTTGATGCCCCTGTGCAAATTTTGTCAGTGACACACCAGAATTCTTTATTTTCTCCTGTCAAACTCCTCATCACTGCGTTCCCTTAGGCGAATTTCCTTAAACCGAACATCGAGCTCTCCTTGAATACCAAAGGCCTTCTTCCTGATGAGGCTGGAGTTTGAATCCTAGAGAACAGACCTGTTAGGGCCAACTGGGTTAGTCTTGGATGGTTTTGTATATTTGAATGGGCTTTCAAAGCCGGATGCAATTTTGATGACTGATGTGATTAAGGCTATTTAGGCGCCTCCATTCTAAATTATGCCTACGGTGTGGAAGCTGGTTCACTCTATGGAGAATTTTTGTGTTAAACACATCATAACTCTGACACTTGATGACATAAAAAACATTTATCACTTGAAAACACATTCTCTTGGAAGGTTCAACTTTAGGGTCAAGGCCAAAATGTCGCCTTTGATTCCCAATCTGGACTATGGTGATGATAAAGGATGGGCTAAGACTTACATGCTTGTCAAGGCTGCCTCTATTAACCCTTCATTATCTTGGCTTAGCTATGCTACCATGGAGTTAGGTGAGTCTTCTCGTGCTTCCTTCATGCATGTGATGAACTATGACAAAGAATGCACATGCTTGAATTTTACGTGTGATATTCTTGTAGTTGCTGACTGGCGTTGTGATCCGACGATTAAGGGTTCAGATGACAAGATTGCGTCCTTTATGACTTTGCCTGAAGATTAGCGGACTTGGTCTGCAAGCCTGGGACGAGATCTTCTCCATAGTTTAATGAAAACTAAAATGACTACCAATAAAGCTCCCAAACCTCGAAAAGGATCAGGGGCTACAACTTCTAGTAATAATAATTTCCTCTTTCTTTAGCTCTTTTGTTATTTCACATTTCTATTGCCGAGTCATGGTTGATTTGTAGTAACCAGGTCTTCTGCTAGGATTTTTGGACTTGGTACTGTATATCTGAAGGCAGACATATCTCAGATTGCCAAAGAAAGATCTCGTAGTAATGATACTACAATCATTGATAGTACCGCCACTCTTGATATCATAGTTTCCTCTGTCCAGCCCACTCGAGTTCAGTCAGCCATTTTTCGTCTGCTTCTGAAGTGGCCGACCCTTCTGCTGAAAGGAAGAGGTAGGAAGAGAAGCCTGAGGAAGCTCTTATCGTTGCTGCTGGGGAAATGAGGAAGTCAGAGAGGTTAGAGCTAGGATTAGAGATATTCAGTATGCCATGGATCAGATCCGTGCCTTTGCGTTTCAAGTTGATGATTAGTCGATTTCTTCGGGTATTGAGGAAAGGTCTGCTCAGGCTGTGACATCATTGATAGCTCTTAGGGACAGTATTGCTGGGCTAGTGACTGTGGCTCAGGGGGTAAATGATGCCCTTTCTTGTTGTGGTTCTTGACGTTCCCGTCTTTTTGTCCGCTTAACTTATCTGGATTTTATTTTGATCAGAGTGTTACTGCTAGACTTTTGAGTGCTTGCCAAATTAAGTCTGCCCAAGCTAAAGTCAATATCCTGGACTGCGAAATTAAGAATCTCAGGGAAGATGTGAAGTCTTGCCAGAAGGAGTTATAAACTCGCAAGGCTGAACAAGTTGTCGCCAAATCCAAGCTGGGGTCAGCTCAGAAGGCTGCTTAGTCTGCCCAAGCTCAATTGCCAAGCGTCAGAAAGGAGTTGGTAGCAGTTAAGGCTGAACTTCAGGCGGAAAAGCAGGCTATGCAAGACCTCTTGCGCAAGAATGAAGAGTTGGCTGATGAGAAAGATGAGGTTCAGGCGCGGTACAAGGAGGCAACGTTGTACTTCTTCGGCGAAGGCAGGGTGGATGCTATGAGGTAACCAGCTGAGATCAGGCCGTACTGGAATCCTGACAAAGAGCTGGAGGACTTGAATGCCACTTATCCTGAGTTGCACAAGCTTCATGAGGCTGAAGAGGTCGACTCCTATGCTTCTCAAGGCAAGGGTAAGGAGGTTGGTGACAGCGAAGAGGCCGATGAGGAGGATATTGATGAAAATGCAGAGGAAAGGATTGGCTCAGTTCAAGGGCAGGTTAAATATTTATAATCTTGTGTTGTTTTGGCTTATCCATGGGGGATGTCCATGGGATAACAATTAGGTTTTTGTTTTGCCAGCCCATCCAAGGGGGATGTCCCTTGATGAATAATTTGGCATTTTTTTTGCTAGCCCATCCAGGGGATGTCCCTGGAAGAACAATTTCATTTTGCTCTTTTGTTTAAGTATTTTTCGTTCAATCGTTGTTATTTGTTTTGTGTGAGGGGTTGTTGCCTGTCTGAAGGGCTTACGGTCCCTAGCCTGTCTGGAGGGCTTAAGTTATGCCTGTCTGGAGAGCTTATAGTGAATGGTCAGGGTTGTTTCACCTTCGTATTCACTATTTATACTGAGCTCAGTTTTTTTTTTTTGTGTTTAAAAAAATCAAGAATTATTCTGGAATGCTAATCTGGACAATTTTGTTATAGCATTATTCTGGAATGTAGTTTAGACTTAGTGAAGTGGCCCTCAATCCTGGAGATTAGTTTTTTAAACATATGATAATGGAATTATCATAACGTAAACAAGTGTCCAGGATTCACAAACATTAGTTGGACATTAATATGATATAGTGAGAAAAAGAGTCAATGGAGCAGGCAAAATATCATAAGGGAAAAGCACAAGACATTTTATTCATGGGATAGCAATTACTGACATATAAAGGCACATTGAACACATTGACATGCTATCAAGGTAGAGAAGGAATATATACAATGGTTGGAAAACTGTTACCTGAACACAAAAATTCTAAAAACGGTTGATGCTATATATGAAATATCTTCAGGTGAGCAATGTTCCATGATCTTGGTATCATGTCACCCTCTAGAGTTTGTAGCCTGTGGGCTCCTTGGCCAACTACTGAGTCAATCAGGTAGGGCCCTTCCTAAGTAGGGGCCAATTTGCCTGCATTTTTGTCCTTTGTGTTGGGGAACACGTTTCTCAGGAGGTCACTTTCCCTAAATACTCTGGTATTCACATTTTTGTTGTAGCTCCGAGCTACAGTTTGCTGGTAGGATGCAACCCTGATTCTGGTTGCATCTCTAAGTTCTTCTGACAAGATCAGGTTGTCTTGCATCTTGGGCTCGTTTGTTTCAATTGTGTCCAGGCCATATCGTGACGTTGGCACGTGTACTTTAGCAGGAATTACTGCTTCACAACCGTACACTAGGGAATATGTCATTTCCCTTGTCGAGGTCTTTGGTGCGGTTCTGTCAGCCCATAGGACTAGTGGGATTTCTTCAGCCCGTCTACCCTTCTTGCTCTTCAACTTCTTCTTCAGGCAATTAATCACTACTTTGTTGATTAATTCTGCCTACCCGTTTGCTTTTGGGTAGCCTAGTGTGGATGTCACCAAGTTTATATTCCATTTTGAGCAGAAGGCTTGGGTCTTCTTTCCCACAAATTGTATGTCATTGTCACAAATTATCTCTGATGGTATTCCATACCACATATTATGTTCCTCTTGATGAACGAAATCACCTCTTATTCCTTAATTTGGCTGTATGAGTCAGCCTCAATTCATTTAGAGAAATAGTCAGTCATTGCCAACATGAATACCTTCTATCCTAGTGTTTGGGGGAGCTTGCCTACAATGTCCATTCCCCATTTCATGAATGGCCGGGGGCCAAAATTGAATGTAATTCCTCAGATGGTTGATGAATGAATAGGGAATGTAGTTGACAGGCTTCACACTTTGAGCTATATGCCAGAAAATCGTCCCTTATATTTGGCCAAAAATAGCTTGTCTTGAGGATCTTACTTGCCAGGCTTCTACCTTCTTTGTGGTTGCCACAGTGTCCGTCAAGTATATCCTGGAGAATCTGCTTTGCTTCATCAGGTTCCAGGCACCGCAAGTATGGTAAAGCTTCTGTCTTTTTAAACAAAATGTTATTGATAATGGTGTAAGTGGAGGCTTTGATTTTGAAGGCTCTTGCCTCATGTCTGCCTGAAGGAATGGTTTGGTCCAGGAATTGGTGTTGGTGATGACTGGGCATATTTGTTTAGGCTTATTAGTGGCTGGTTTAAGTAAGTGCACAATGGGTATTTTATCAAAGATAACGAGGCTGAAATTTGAGCCTAGGCTGGCTAAGGCATCAGCCTGGGCGTTCAGATCTCTTGGGATTTGATCAATATCAAATGACTTAAATTTGCTGTAAAGATTTTTCACAATTTCAAAATATAAAACCATTTTAGAATCTTTTGCAGCATAAGTCCCTTTGATTTGATTTGTATTTAAAAGTGAATCGGTTCGTACCTTTATATTTTGCATACCAAGATCGATGCTTACATTAAGTCCAGCAATCCGGGCTTCGTATTCAGCCTCAATGTTCGTAGCTTTGAATTCACAACTTACAGCCTGGGCTATTATATCCCCCTGGGGTGACCTGAGTATTAACCCTAGGCCTATTCCTCTTAAGTTTGTGGCACCATCCCTGTATAGGGTCTATACCTGGTCGAGTTCTGGGGTGTCAAGTCTATTGACCTCCTTAAGTAGGCCAGATTCCAGGGTAGGACTGAAGTCAGCCACAAAGTCTGTTAATGCCTGGGATTTGATGGCTGTCCTAGGTTCAAAGGTTATATCGTGTGTGCTACGTTGAACTGACTAATTAGACATTCTGCCTGACAATTCAGGTTTTCTTAAGACTGTCTTTATGGGGAGGTTAGTCCTGACAAGTATAGGGTGACACTCAAAGTATGGGCGTAGCTTGGTAAAGGACATAACTAAGGCCAAAACATATATTTCAAGTAAACCATACCTCATTTCAGCTTCAAGCAGACTTTTACTTACATAATATACTGGATGTTGATGGCCTTCGGTTTCCTTGACTATGACGCCACTTACTGCTATTTCTGTCACTGACAGGTAAACTGCCAGAGGTTCTCCTTTGTCTGGAATGGCCAGCAGAGGTAAAATTTAAGATCTTTAAAGGCTGCTTCGTGATCAGGGGTCCATTGAAAGTGTTTCTTTTTCCTGAGGAGGTTCTAAAATGATTTGCACCTCTCGGAAGATCTGGATATGAATCTATTTAGGGCTGCAACTCTCTATGTCAGCTTCTGGATGTCTTTGACCGACCTAGGTGATTGTAGTTCTAGGATAGCTTTTATCTGTTTATGGATGGCTTCTATTCCTCGTTTGGTCACTATGTAACCTAGGAACTTGCTTTATAAGACGCCAAAATGGCACTTGGCTGGGTTGAGTTTCATATTGTATTTTTTAAGAATTTTGAATGCTATTTCTAGGTCATTGACGTGATCTTGTGCATTTTTAGATTTGACCACCATATCATCTATGTAGACCTGTATGGTATCTCCAATTTGGTCCTTGAATATCATGTTGACTAATCTTTGATATATAGCCTCTGCATTCTTCAGGCCAAAAGGCATTGCCGTGTAGCAATATATGCCCCTTTCCGTGATGAATGCAGTGCTTTCCTGGTTGGATGGATGCATTTTGATCTGGTTGAAACCACTGGATGCGTCCATGAATGTTAACATCTCATGCCCTGTTGTTGCGTCTACCATAGCATCAGTGTGTGGCAGGAGCAATGGATCCTTGGGGCACTCCTTGTTAAGGTCTGTGTAGTCAACACAAACTCTCCACTTGCCATTATTCTTTTAGACTACCACAACATTGGCCAACCATTCAGGGTACTTAACTTCCCTGATCATGCCCATGTCGAGTAGTTTGTCCACTTCTTCATTTATAATAGCGTTCCGTTCAGGGGCAAATTTTCTTCGTTTTTGCTGCACAGGCTTGAAGGCAGTGTCAATATTGAGTTTATAGGTTATAATACTAGCATCAATACCAGTCATATCAATATGTGTCCAGGCCAAACAGGAGGATTTATTTTTCTGAAAATTTACTAAGTCTAGCTTGACAAAGTCAGGGGCATCAGACCCTACCAATACATACCTGTTAGGGTTTTCAGGACCTAGGATTACCTGATTTGTCTCCATCTGGGATTGTGCTATGTAGGCGCTCCTGACAGGGTACCATAATTGCTGGGCCAGAGACTTACCTGCCTTGGAAGGCTTTAGTGCTTCTATGTAACATTCTTGGGTAGATTTCTGTTCTCCCTTGATCGTTGCAATTCCCCACATTGTAGGGATCTTGGCACATTGGTGATACGTGGAGGGTATGGCCTTCACATTATGAATCCATTGTCTTCCCAAGATTGCAATATAGGAGGATAGGCAATCTAGGATCCCAAATGTTTCATAGGATGCCACCCCTTCAGCGTATGTTGGCAGGTGATTCTCTCTAAGTTTGTTTCTAGTCTCACCACTGAATCCTACCAAGAGGCTGGATTTCTTGGTTATCTGGTCTTCACTGATCTTCATTGCTTTAAGGACATCCAACATTATCAGGTTTGTTGGTTTCTTAAACCTCTAATTAGACTTCCTAATTAGTTAACAAATTAAGAAATTAATTAAGTCATATGTGATCTAGTGCATGCATGACAAAATTAAAAGAGTAAAGGAAGAAATAATTTCCTTACAAAGATAATATGGAATTTTTGGGCACAAAGTTAGTCACCTACTAACTTTGTTCTTGAGCTTAATGTTATATGGATGATCCTCCTAGTATTCAATGTAGAATACCTCCTTTAAATTGCACCCAAGACTTTCCCAAATAATTATTTATATTATTAACTAGATAATATAAATAA
>JAOWBH010034698.1:0-15647 GCA_028566215.1 Silene coronaria
TTTTAAACAACGTTGGGGGCATTTGATTATGAATTTACAGAAAGAGAATCATATCCCCAATTCCCTTTTTTGTTGTTTCGTTAACTATTTCTCCCATTCTCATTTCCCGTCTCTCATACAACAAATCCCTTTTTCCATTCCCTATGATTCGCCCTAAGATATGAGATTCTCTTTCCTACCTCACTTGATCACTACAATGGATAACATTGTTAAGCACCACTAGCTAATACCACTGCCACTATCAAAACCGACCACCTCCATAACTGGTGCCTCACTCACTCACTGCACTTGCTAGAACCGTCATTGTCGTCAAAATCCACCCCCATATCGTTGACCCTTCCCCAAAACTACCACATCAAAACACCCCGAAATCACTTCCAAAATTCGAAAAACCCTCCCTTACTCATACCATCCTGCATGTGGCAATCAGGTCACTCGAGTCAGGTCATATCGGGTTCGAATTGTGTCGGTTCAGTGACGAGTTCGGGTCAGTTCGGTTCATATCAGGTCATCTTCGGGTCGGGTCATCAGCGGGTGGCAAGTCGGGTCGAGTCGTTAACAAATCAGTATCGGGTCAAGTTATCATCATATATTTAGTTTTAGATGGGTAATTCTATGTTTAAACAACGTGTAAGTATATTAATTGTAGTTTTAAGAGAAAATAATTAAGATTAATGACAATTTAGTCTTATTCACACTATTATTAAGTTAATTCATTATCGGGTCGGGTCGGGTCGAGACGGTTCAGGTTGGAAAAAATAATGATGTTATCGGTTAGTAGGTCGGGTTGGGTTAGGTCGGTTCGGTTTCGGGTCACCCAATTTTTGAATTGTATCAGGTCGGGTCGGATTTCTCGGTTCGGGTCAGCTTTTGCCAGCTCTTGATCAAATATTTCAATATACAACTTACTCCATGGAGTTATATTAAGGTCCATAATATGAAGAATCAAGTGTTTCCATGCCTTTACCACCTAGTCAATTTTGTTCCATATAATCTCTCTTTCATGGCCACATATATTTCCGGCCAAGGATTCATTTCATCCGGAAAAAAGCCGTATTTTCTCGACAATGTCTTTTATCATTTGATCAATAACGTTCCACTAAACAGGAACACATTTGATAAATACCGATAACTTGAATAATTCACTTTTTTTATTTTATTTTATTTTATTTTTTTTGCTATCAAATGACATGTTTGTGAATGGACAAAACATATGATCCCATACAACATAAAACCTATGAACCCATCCATCCATTCATCGATCCATCGTTATACATGTGATGATTTGACTTGCATTTTCAACACAATTTCAAAGAGAGAAAATATCTAAACTAAGACTTTACTAACTCAAAGTCTCAAAGTACACTAATTATTTCTCAAAATAAAAAATTAAAAAAAACAAAGAAATTAATTTGACGAAATGCCAACTTGACGTCCGCAAGTAGACATCCTCTTTCTCTCTCTACCACCTTCCCTCTCTTGCTTAGATACATCGTAGAACAAACAGCATAAAACCAACACCAACAAAATTAAACAAAAACAACAACAAATACTCAGATACATTATCATTAATCCCTCTTTAGCATTTAGTTAATAGATTCAATTTAACAAGAATTTTCCCAAATTAGAAAAATATATTTAAAAGATTTGGAAGAATAAAACCCTAAAACTCTGCTATTTCATTGGTGGGTTTTTGCTTCTTTAATCTCTAGATTTTAATTCATTTTTGATGAAATTAAATATACCCAGTTCATCATTTACTGTGAATTTCAATACCCATATCTCAATTTTTTTGATTTCTTTCTCTATTTTTTTGGGTCAATTTCAACGGTTGAAATGTATTTTTTTAGCTTTGTTGAATCTTTCAACGACGTTGTCTTTAGTCAATTTATAGTCTTTCTAGCTGTTTTTCTTTGAAGTCAATAGCTTTCTTCGTTACTTCATTGAAATATTGGATCGATATATTGAATTTTTGTAGTTTTTTTACTCAAAAGTGAAACCTTGTTTGCTTGTTGCTAACAAAGTTTAATTTGTAGCTTTTTTAAGTTGGTAAGTAATAGTTTTTTTTCCTAATTTTTGTTAGTGTCTACCGTTTCGACTCTTGTCATTTTCATACGTTTGTTCAAAATTCCGCGAAATGAATAGAGGGAGTATAGGATTTTCCATGTGGGTCTTTTGTAAGGATTTGTACTTCGTATTACAGTAAAATGGTTCATGATTATTTCATTTTTGTGGGTTTTAGATTTGTTTCATGTACATATCTAAGTTCATTTTTACTGAATCTTGTATCTTTTTGTTTTCAGAGTCAAGGATTTGAAGAATCTTGAAAATTTCGAGGCCAAACCAAGTGGAATTCTTGGAGTAATCGATGACATTGTTGCCTGGTTTGTATAGTATCGTTACTGGGTGTTCTATTTACTGATTGTCAAGTTACGGTGAAGCACAATGGTGTTTCAGATGCTTTAGTCTTTCATTAATAGTTTCGGGGTATCATTGCTCTTGATTTCAATGTAAATTGCACAGTTGGTTTCCGTCTTTGATATAGGTTCCCAAGCGGTCTGTAATTTGAAATTGAGACATTCATATTAGGTAGGTTGATTTTTGTTAGTTAGAATTAAGTGACTATAGCTTAAAAACCTGGTTTTTGTTTAGAGAAATGGTACCTTCAGGGCCTTCCACCCCAATTGGTGGTGCCCAATCTGTTACACCATCGATGATGAGGTCGAATTCCGGGATGATAGGAGTTCAAGGAGGTCCAATGCCTTCACAAGGGGCTTTCCCTTCTCTAATTTCGCCGAGAACACAATTTAATAATGGGAACATGTTGGGAAATGTCCCTAATGTGTCTTCGCTACTTAACCATTCGTTTGGGAATGGTAATGCGAGCCCGGGTATTCATGGACCGGGTAACAGCCCAAGAGGAGGTAACAATGGAGGGGCAGAGTCTGACCCCCTTTCAGGAGTTGCAAATGGTATGGGTTTCAATCCTCCATCTAATATGGCAAACCCTAGTACATCTGGTCAGGTTCAGGGTCAGCATTTTTCTAACTCTTCCGGTGACCATATGCTGCCCGAGCAATCTCAGTCCCAATCCCAGCAACTTGAATCCCAAAATTTTCAGCACCCACAGCAACCATTTCAACAATTTTCGACTAACCAGCAGCCATTTCAGTCAAATAGGGGTGGGTTAGGTGGTGGTGGTCCTGTAAAGTTAGAAACTCAGGTGACTGGTGATCAGCATCGGACCCCACATAATCAAGGTCCTGGTCAGGTTAAGTTGGAACCACAACAATTGCCGAGCATGCGAGGAATTGGGCCTGGGACTCTAAAGACGGAGGCCCAACATTCAAATCAGTCTTTGTTCTTGCAACAACAACAACAACAGCAGCAGCAGCAACTCATGCAGCAGATGTCACTGTCAAGGCAGAATTCGCAAGCTGCCCAGATGAATCTTTTGCAGCAACAAAGAATGCTTCACTTACAGCAACAACAACAGCTTCTGAAGTCTATTCCTCAACAAAGGGCACAATTACAGCCACAGTTTTCGCCCCAGAACGTGTCTCTTAGGTCACCTGCAAAGTCAGTTTATGAACCTGGGATGTGCGCTCGTCGTCTCACACATTACATGTATCAACAACAACATAGACCAGAGGTCAATCCCAGATTTTGACTCTTTATTGAGAGCGTACCATGAGATCTTTTGTCGGGGACTTATATTGTTATATTTGCTGTTTTTATATGCAGGATAACAGTATCGAGTTTTGGAGAAAATTTGTTGCGGAGTATTTTGCTCCAAATGCCAAAAAGAAGTGGTGTGTTTCTATGTATGGAAGTGGTAGACAAACCAGTGGAGTCTTTCCACAGGCAAGTTGTTCCCATGTAATACCTAAATAGTAGTTGGATATTACATGTCATGAGACAGTTTTATTTTTTTTCGCTTTAGTTAGTAATACCTAAATATGAATCTTAAAGGTGGTATGCATCAGTCTTTCATTAATAAACTTATTGGTTTTCATTTTAGGATGTCAATGAATAAACCTCACTTTGAATCTTTCCTTGTTTGTTTTATATTTGTTGTCATTGTGGTTTGTGAGTTGTGACCCCACATCTTTAATTTAACTTGCATGTTCATCTACATTTTTGTTATGTTCCGTATTTTCTCAGCCAAACAAATTAGGAAATTCAATTACGGACAAAGTAAGAATATGTTTTTCTATGTATCGTATCTTTTTATTCTAAAATTTCAGTTATGTTACGTGTTTCTACTGCTTCACTTTCCTTACAAACCTTGTTAGACTGATTAAATTTTCAATTGCAAATTAATAGGATGTATGGCATTGTGAAATATGCAAGCGCAAGCCTGGCCGTGGTTTTGGTATGTGGTTTGTAGCTCTTATAGTCATATACTCATATTGATGTTCTGCATAACGTTTTTGCCCCATGAATAATGGTCAAGTGGTTATTCTTTCCAGAGGCGACTGTGGAGGTCTTGCCAAGGCTTTTCAAGATCAAGTATGAAAGTGGCACATTAGAAGAACTTCTGTATGTTGATATGCCTCGAGAATATCAGAACTCCTCTGGTCAAATTGTCTTGGATTATGCAAAAGCAATTCAGGAGAGTGTATTTGAGCAACTTCGTGTTGTCCGTGATGGCCAACTTCGATTAGTTTTCTCACCAGAGTTAAAGGTTGGTATCCACAAATTTGTGGCATGTTGTATTTGAAGTTAGTTAAACATGTCCTTGCTTATATTTAGACCCTTTTTAAATATTTTTCAGATATGTTCTTGGGAATTTTGTGCTCGGCGACATGAAGAGCTGATTCCCCGGCGACTCTTGATACCTCAGGTAATTTGTCTTGTTGCCTGTTAAATTTTATTCTTTCATTACCTCATTCTTCTTGGGTTTATAAAAGTGAAATGTGCAAGCGCAAGCCTGGCCGTGGTTTTGGTATGTGGTTCCAATTGACCTTCTTTCATTACCTCATTTTTAAGGGTTTGGGGTGGTGATTCTGGTGAATAACCCCTAGTTTTCAACCATAGTAGGCTACTTTAAGAAAAGGAATACGTGAATAACCCTAACCATCAGCACCCACTCACCACTAACACCCACCATCACCACCTTCCACCGCCCTATGAGGCTGCCGGTGCTGGCGACACAACCCCAATTGCCAGCTCCTTCCCGATCCTAGTCTCTCTCTACCAGGCTGGGGATTTCGAAAGTGGGGGAGGGTTTTTAAAGGTTTTGGATGGTGGTTTCGTGTGTGGGAGGGGAGTCGACTGGTGCGAGATTGGGGCTGCCGGTGAGTGGGTCTGTATCGTCAGCACCAGGGCGGCTGTTTAAGGTGGCGGCATCAAACGGCAACGGTAGCTGGTGGTGAATGCTGTGGGGGATAAAGTGGGGTGAGTGTTGGTGGTACTTGGTAGGTTGGTTTAGTGAGGGTGTTTAGGATGTAGAGGACTTTAGGGGTAAGGAAAGGGTAAAGGGGGGTGAGAAAATAAGTGAAATAAATACTAAGAAAGGAAACATTCAGATTGTAATTAACGGAGAAACATTGAGCCAATGACCACCGCAAATCAAGTTGAATACATACGAAATGAATTGTTTTTCAAACTTTCCTAGGGACTAAGGCCTAAGGGTCATGGCATTAAATCTTGGTTTGAGACTTTTTCTCAGAATCTGTCGCCTTGGCCTGATCTCGGCCATTTGGCTATAAATGTGATTGATACAACCCCAAAATAGTAGTAGTTGGCCGACATAAAATTTGGGTAC
Source organism: Silene coronaria (assembly GCA_028566215.1). Classification (NCBI taxonomy): domain Eukaryota; kingdom Viridiplantae; phylum Streptophyta; class Magnoliopsida; order Caryophyllales; family Caryophyllaceae; genus Silene; species Silene coronaria. The sequence continues at coordinate 5,771 of JAOWBH010034698.1, forward strand.
GTGCATCCACTTTTATTCTGTGCAATATTCACTTACAATTATATTCTGAAGTAGTAGTTGGCCGACATAAAATTTTACATTTTGGGTTATTTGAATTTTTTTTTTTTTTTTTTATGTTTTTCCAACATTTGGGTAAAGTTGTGTATACTAGACCCACCAATCTTGCCGTTCTTGGGAGCTTTTGAGGCATGGTAGTGTTATTTCTTATATTTACATTATGGGTTGTTTTGTGGTTAACCCCTGCTCCCAAAATAAAAAATCACACACCAAAGAGATACGGCTCATTCAATTCAATAAGCATAAGAATAGATGAACATCCAACGAAGTTTTGTAAAGACAAATTTCAGAGGTATTTAAAGTTGGCAAATCTATACTGGCTCAGTGGCGGGTAAGATGCCAATGTCGTTTGTATATTCAGATTACCAAGTGAAAGTTCTTGGTCACTTGCTGATTATGCTACATTGCTACCTGATGACTACGATCCTGAGTTATGGCCTGTGAGTTCTGGTTTAAACTGGACCACAATGTAATGACTGATGGCATTTCAGTTACTTCTGTTCTCTTACTGTTACGAGAGAACAGTACCGCCACTCATGTTATCATTCTGCAGCTACCTTAATGACAACTTATTCTCCCATGCCTGAGTCTGTTTCTATCTGTCTCTTCATTACTTAAAATCAAAAATCTTACGGTGATTGTTTTGCAGATTAGTCAACTCGGCACTGTTGCCCAGAAGTACCAGGCGGCTGCACAAAATTCATCATCCAGTATGTCTGCCTCAGATTTACAGGGTAACTGTAACATGTAAGCTACCTTCTTTCCTGTTAGAGAAGGATGAAAACTGCAATTACAAGAAGCACTAATGACGTTTTTTGAGAGCTTCACTAAATAGTAATTCCATCAGTTTTATAACTTGTGTTATTGTGTGGCACAGAAGTCAACTGTAGATTAAATGTCCCCCTTCTAGCCCTTCTACGGTTTTGTTTTATTTGCGTACCAAAAAATACGGTTTTCATTTATTTAAAATGCTATTTTTGAAGGGAGGGTCCTCTTTTGTAGGTTGGTTGAGTGAAGCTAAAATTAGTATTTTAAAAGATAGTTCCATGTTGATCTAATGTTCGACCAACCCATTTAAATGTAACCCTATCCATATACTCACATACCCATTAAGCTCTAGTTTCATGTTGATATAATGTATGACGAACCCATTTGAATGTAACCCTATCCATATATACATGCCCATTAAACTCACTAACTCAAAGAATAGTTGACCATTTTATTCTCATATGGCTCATACTCGTGGTATAATTATCACAAACTGTTACTCCAACTGGGCTTCAAGTGTCGGACATGACACACAGAATGTTGGATACGGTTACTTTTCGTCAAGTTTTCACTTTTTTGGGTGTAAAATTGTCAAAGTATCGTTTCGTGTCGGACACTTCCAGGTGTTGGTCACTCGACACACGGCCAAAGTGAGGTGTCAAAGTAACATATATCACAAGACCATTTCATATGAGAGGTTGTGTAAATTTCTGTGGTATTTAAGCTGATTCTGCGTGATTTTGATTTTCTTTCCCTTTTCTCTGGTATCTTTATGTGTCAGGTTTGTTGCATCAGCTCGACAACTGGCAAAAGCATTGGAAGTGCCATTGGTTAATGATTTAGGTTATACGAAGAGATATGTTCGCTGCCTTCAGGTTTGTTGCTCTGTATAATTGCTTTTTGTTGCTGATAGTGAGTCAATGTTTGATGTATTATACTAATCACATTTTTTTTCTGTCATTTAGGCTTTGTTATTTTATCATTATTATTTCTTTTCTGATTTTGCTTTGCTGGTCTTGGCTGTCAGATATCTGAAGTGGTCAACAGTATGAAAGACTTGATTGATTATAGTCGGTTGACCGGGGAAGGGCCAATGGGTAAGTGTGAAATATTTTTCTCCATTTCTTATTCCTCATAGCCCGGGATACTCTTTATGTTTTTGAGAATCTGATTTGAAATATAAGCTGTTATAATTAACCCCTGCCTCTACTTGTCATCCTTCTGTATTGTAATTTCTACTTATTGATTCTCAACGTGTATAAGCTTCTCTGTGTTGTTCCCTTTGTTTGTATTCCTAATTTCCTATAATGACCTCAGCATGATAAAATAAGAAATAGGACGGTCCACTACATCTGAAAACATACTGTAAAATGAAAAATTAATAGGAATTGGAGGCAATGAGAGTTTGTACTCCAATTATCGCCTCTACATGACCAAATTTGAAATATGACATATATATGAAAATTAATAGGAATTCGAAACATTGCAGGGAAAGAGTGTTGAATTTATGCCTCTGCCGAAGTTTTCATGCCTACTTCTCATTTTTTTGTTAGACTTCTGTTCATGATTTAACTTCCTGCTTGTAATCTTCTTTTTTGTATGTTATGTGGTCACTATGTTTGCCCCCCCTCCCCATTTTTAATCTACTTGCATTTTCGTTCTGGTTTTAACATGCACGGGAATGGTACTTAATAGTTAATACAAGCAAAAGTTGACAGCTCATTGATTTTGCATCTGATTTGTTCTCCTACTTGATTGCAGAAAGTTTGGCCAAGTTTCCTCGAAGAACAGGTACACCATCTGCACTCCAGGGTCAAAATCAGCAACCCGAAGAGCAGCAAGAAGCAGCAATGGCTCCGAACTCGAACAACACCGCTCAGAGTTTGGCTCAGGCAGGACCAATTCAGGCTTCCTTAACCAATGCGGTGGCTAGTGTAAATAACTCCCTTAACGTGTCGTCCTCCTCTACGTCACATAGTACCATAGCCGGGCTTCTCCACCAGAACTCAATGAATTCCCGACATCAGAATCCCATGATGAATTCTAACAGTCCTTATGGTGGTCTAAATTCGGTTCAAATGTTGTCTCCTGGTTCATCCACTACAATGCCGCAAGCCCAGCAAAACATGTCTCCCTTACAATCACCAACTCCGTCATGTTCTAATAATCCTCCTCAAACATCGCTTGGTACCCTGGCAGGACCGCCTGCTATGTCTGGTGATGCAGATACAAATGATACCCAAAGCTCTGTTCAAAAATTCATTCAAGAAATGATGATGAACAATCAACTGAACGGTGGTGGAGGTGTGATGGGCTTGGGTTCGCTGGGAAGTGAAGTGAAATCTGGCAATTCGGGCCGTATTGGGCCCACAAGTAGCAACTCGAGTATGGGAGGCGGGCCCTTTGGGGGAATCGGTGGAGGAATGGGAATAGGCCAGACATCCCTTGTCAACGGTTTTAGAGGTGGCGTGGGTAATAACTCGATGAACGGAAGGGTAAATATGAACCAGCAGCAGCAGCAACAGCAACATGACTTGGGGAACCAAATGCTGGGCGGTCTTGGAGCTGTGAATGGCTTTAACGGTCTTCAGTTTGACTGGAAGCCATCGCCATGAAGAAAGCGGAATTAGCTGTTTGTGCAGCTCGATAAAAATACAAATCAGGAACTCTTGAGGCTCAGTGATTTGTCATTCCCCAGACGAAGGAAGCAGCACCGTGATGGAGTTTAGGGCTGTGCTCGCTCAAGTGGACTACATTTCGTACTAATTTCTGAAGGAGAGAACATATAGCATAGTGTTTTACTTTTATTAAAAGAACGTCACATATCCTTGAAAATGTGCTATTTTTCTTTTCTGATGTCTAACTTACTCAGGCTCTTAAGTTAATTCTCATATACAAACCGAGAATGGTGACCGTTGGGTGGTTGAGCGAGAATTCCGTCTTCAATCACATGATTCGTCGGAGGTTGGGAGTTCAAACTGCTGCTGAACTGAGGTTATACCTTCTAAACAGAAGGTTGAATGTATCATTACATGATCATATATACTCTAGATAAAAAAAGTTTTGTACTAACTTGTTGAGATGAAGAAAAAATCGCAGTCTTCGTTTATATAGATTCAACGGTATTCTAGGCCGTTCTCTCGTTCAACTCATCCTATTATTACAAAGCATCGTATAAAGACGAGAATTGATCAATTTATATTACTAATTGGTTTCGGCTGGAAATTTTTTTGGACTTGTGATGCGGATTCTCTTATCCTGGGAATAAAGGTACGTTACAACTAATTCAGTAATAATTCATATTCGCATTCGTATACATATTTGATGTGAATTCGTAATTGGCTGTTTGAAATATTTTCATCAAATGAGAGCAAAATCTTATCTAATTATATAAGTTGAGGCCCTTGGGGCCAGTCACGAGCCTATCGAGCGGAGCCAACGTTAGGTCCGCTTGACTCGTTAAACTCTCGAGCAGAGCCCGAGCTCCTCGAGCTCTATATAGTGACAACACGGAGATGATTTTCATACAAGCGACATTGTAAATTGCTCCGTATACGCATCTCGAATTTGCTCTGCTCGTTCTAGATCCACCATCTCACTACCAGCATCTCAACAAGTCCAATCTAGTACATTAACTTTACATACAGCTGAGTACTGGTGAAAATGTATATACGTCAAATTTATCAACAAATCATGAAACATTACGAACAGCCAACAAATTGGCATTATTTTCGAGTTCAAATGGATTGACAAATGGTTCAAGCACTTAAATATTTCTCAATCTTATCAGCCAAAACGGACTTGGACACTGCTCCAATTACACAGTCAATCCGTTCTCCATTCTTGAAGAACAGAATTGTAGGAATGCTCTTTATACCGTACTCGGTCGCAACCTTTGGAGATACATCTGTGTCCAACTTGTACACTGCAACCTTCCCGGCGTAATCTTTCGCCAATTCGTCCACCAACGGGGCAATTAACTTGCAAGGACCGCACCACGGTGCCCAGAAGTCGACTAGCACCGGGATTGGGCTGTCTAGGACTAGCTCCTTCCAAGTTGAATCAGTCACATTTATGACTACGCAACCATGACAAATATAAGTGTTAAGAAATCAATTAAAGATGAACAAAAGATTGGGACAGAGGGAGTATGACGGTATTGGTTTTAATGGGCATATCGTAAAATAATTACACAATAAGTGATCACTAACAATGCCTACTATAGAAACCATAATGTAAAGCGAACCACTAGGGCAGCTTTGGACGATGGCACGTTCTTAACACATCTGGTCATGAATATCACGTCTCAATGAATTTACGAGTTAAACTAACTGTGCTATCTGTTAATATATATAGTAACACACTTGCGCATAAATGTTGTTATTTTTTCAAGAGAAAATGAATTACCTTGGTTAACAGCTTCACTAGCCTTGCATATAATACCCGAGTTTCGGGATCGTGTAGGAGACGAGACGAAAGACGGAGTTGAAACCAAGGAAGAAGACATCGGAAACGATCTCGTAAAACTTCGAATTGTCGACAAATTACACTTGGGTAAGGATTGTGTAGGAGAGTTTTGAGCAATAACTCTCATACTAGCCGATGTGCTCAATTGCATACAAATTTCCGCAGCCATGTTACCTTAGTTTTTTTTTATTGTTGGTTGTACTCTATGTTTTAGATGATTTGGTAATGTTATTGTTGATTTCATAGTTGGAAATGTGGATATAATTTTGAGAGAATCTGAGGCAAGTAGAATGGATCATATTCATGTGGCTGACATTTGTTTTGAGGACTTGAAAGCTACTTATGGGTCATATTATCTACTCCATAATTGGGTCCCATCACTTTCTACAAGTAATTGGGCCTTTGAATGGAGCAAAAATTAGTGAAAGATTTACTCATTGGGCCTTGGAACTTGAATTCTAGATGAGCTTCAAATTTTCTTATAAATTATGCAATGATCACTCAATCAACTGGTTCTGCTACTTGCTCAGATCTTGGGTAATCAATCAACTAGAAGAACTTCGCTATGGCAAACTTTGTGCCGGTAGCCGCGTCTGAGAACTAGTATAAAGAAGGATTTCTTGCGGCGGATTTTGTATGCTTTCTCGTCTGCCTTGAAGATGAACCAACCACCATCACCACTCCTCGACCCTAAAATGCTAAAGGTTTTGTAATTTTGTTTAACTTTGATGATTTTTTTTGTCTTAAATTAGTGGAGTATATGAATTAATAATTCACCTATTTTAACAAAGTTTAAGTCTTCCTAACGTACAATCCTGATTCCTCTCATAATAGAGACATTACAATATCTAAATTACCTCATAAATTTTAAAATGTAACTTAATCGAATGTAATAATTATAGACTAATTATATATACTTAGGGAGTTAGGGGTTGCTTGGTTATTATTCGCCGAATATTAAAATGTGCAAGGGAAAAATTCGATTGTATTATTGATTGTACTTGGTTAGATTAAAGTGATGAGTTTATATAGACCCACACCACTTTTACTCCTTCATTCATGTAAATTTCCTCTAACAACACAAATAACTTGAATGGGAACACATGATATCGAACAATTAATGTAAAATAGAAATAAAGGATCAACATAAGTTGGTTGATCTAGTGGTTATACACATGTTTAGATTGCAAGAGGTTTTGAATTCGACTTTTACAACAAGCAATTTTAATTTTTTTGTTAGTCATACATAAGTTATTACAAAACGGGCCAATGAAAATATACCATTTAATACAAAATAGTTATTTTTGCTTCAAACCCATTAAATTGTGAAATTTAATATTAAATGTCAAAGTTTAAAATCTTTTTTATTCGCAAATCATATTTTACATTTAAATTCTTTTTTTCTTCTATGAATAAGTATGTCATTAAAATATACTCCTTTCGAGTCTTAAGAATTGGCTCCATTTGTTAAAAATAGCTCTAAATCACCCGCTAACCTAATGTCAAGTGCATAATTGTCCAATTTCCGCACTTCTTATATCGGTCTCCTAAAATCGCAATTGGGTACTTGAGAATTCATAAACAACTTTAATTTTACTCTTTCATATAAAATTCGAAGACAATGGAATGATCCTTTATAAGGACTAAGGAGTATTATTATTGTGGGTTCGCTTAATTTACGAAAAGTACAAGAAATATGAAGTGTTAGAAAGGAGGTCTTATGGTAGTCAAATAAATTCACCACATTGATCATTAAATCTCTAATTTAATTTAACAATAAAAAAAGATGAGTATCTTGTTAGTTTAGTCATAGATAGCATAATTAATCAAGTGACAAGAAAAGCGTATTAAGAGCACATCAACTAGAGTACTAGTTATATTGATTTAGCTAAAGAAAACAATCAAACAAGATTAGCTAACATGTCTTTTTCTTACAACACTTTGGACCTTATATGTATGCCTACTAAATTGACTGTCGACACGTCTATATTTTCCCAAATCAATTCAAGAACCAATTGATCTTGACGGTAAAATCAGTTGGTCTTCCTTATCACGAACTTAAATTAAGACATTTCACAATCTTTTTCTGTTTTCAATTCTATTTTAATCAGGGTGTGAGAGGATTGAAGAACCAATTGATCAACTCGGTAAAATTACACAAGTTCCCATGTCATAAGACGGTTTTACAATAATAAATAATTTCATTGACCACTGGTCCATATGAAAATCAAATAAATACCTATTCTTTTAGTTAAAAGTAGGGAAATGATAAATGAGGAAATTAATACTTAATATTGTAATTAATTGCATTATTTTTTGCCCAATTTTGTTATAAATTCTTATATTAATACCATATTTAGAAAGTTCAAACTCCTTAAATACAACCCTAAGGATTGTATTTAACATTACCCTTAAAAAGTATGCATGCATAATTTACACTTAAATAATATGGTCTTATATTATTACACCTTATTACTAAGTGGCGAACTTGAGGAAGCTAGTTAGTAAAGGCGTTCGTCCTTACTGAACAATGAAATTACTAAAGTTTCTAATTAATATTTTCCGTCCCGTAATATTAAATCTTAATTCCGTCACTAACCAGACTTATTAATATTGATTAACGGGTTAATAAGGGGTCGTACGCTTTTGAAATAGTCCAAAAACTAAATGTCGTTAGTTTAACTCAACATTATTTAATAAAGGGTTTATTAAAGGTAGTTCTGGGAGCCTTGAACTATGACAAGGTTCATTATACATATTTCGTCTGGGGCACTTCACTCCCCTATCTAATTATTTTGAACTACCTCATCAACATTTATTTTTTGGGATTTCATAATAGTATATAGTTGGATATAAAATGGACCACCCATATCTAGAATAATGAATTCTCTAACAGAGATTTTATTTACCCTTTACCTTGCTTTTTCAATAGACTAAATTTATTGAGTACAAAAAAATCGTCTCAGTTTTTATATCAAGGATAATTGAAACGGAGAGAGCATAATTAGTAATTACAACATATTTTTAAAAAGTAACAATAATAATGTAGAATTTAGTATATTAATCAATGCGTGTCTTATGAGTTATCATGTATATTCAGAGATTTACTATATACGAGTGACCACAAACTAACGGCTATTAGTTCCCCAAATTATTAAACAAAAATAATCTCCAATCCCTTTTGCAAGACACTAATTATAGTCGATGTGGTCCATAAGAAAATAAATTATCAAAGAAAATAGTAATTTTAAACAAGCAAGTCATGTCCTAAATTACATAATTTCATCAACCATGAGTTGTCAAATGCCATTCACTATACACCTCATCTTATATAACATGTACGATGTATGCATATGCTAATTATATATAAAAAAAATACTAATTTAGGGTAAAAAAAAAGACCAGTTTATATAAAAAAGTGACCACATTTGATGGCCGAACTACCAAATTGGTAAAAAAAGTAGAGTGTTTTGGACAAATTGGTAAAAAAAGTAGTATATTGGACAAATTGGTAAAAAAAAAAGTAGTATATTGGACAAATTGGTAAAAAAAAATTAGCATATTGGACAAATTGGTAAAAATAAGTGTGAATTAGTAATAACTTGATAAAAATTGTTTAATTAAGTGATATTTAGGCCAAAATCATTAAATAATATTATAAAAATAAACTTTATTATTGAACAAATTATTAGTGGTATATTGACCCTTAATATATTCTCGACATAAATTTATTTTGACTTTAAATGACATCTACGACTGATTTGGGTCAATTAGGTCGAGTAAAGGCCGGGTTTACTAGAACTAGGATAAAGTCGAGTTGGGTCAGATAATTTCTAACTTTGGTCATTTTCAGGTCTATTATTATAATGTTTATTAAAGGAAATAGTTAGTTTACAACGCTAAACATTCGTGTCGGATCATATTGGTTAATATCAATTCGAGTTACGGGTCTTGGCTCATCAGTTCGGGTGTCGTGTCAACTCGGGTCTTCTCTTTCGTGTCGAGCCAATTATTTTGATATTAACCAAAGACTATAAAAATTGTATAAAAAAAATAAGTAGTTATTATTTGTACCCAAAATTTATATCAACCATAGACTATAATAATAAAAAATTGAGCCAAACTGACTTGAACCAAAGGATCTAATAAAACTGACGCGATATGCGAACTAAGGATCCCATCATGATCCGTTACCCGAATTAATTCGAAGGAATATGACCCGAAAGGAATGTTTATTATTGTAAACTAACCATTGCCGCTAATAAACTTGATAATAATATACTCGAAAAATGACCCAAATACAAAATGGTTTGACCCGACTCGACCCGATCTAATATATATTATTTATTTACCATTAAAACATTAATAAAAGATATTTAATGTTATTCATTTATTTTAGCCTAAATATCACTTAATCAACTTTTTTTTACCAATTTGTCCAATATGCTACTCTCTCCTATTCTAAATAACATTCTCTATTTCCTTTTTTGTCTATTCACAATACCTTCTGGAGTGAAACTATCGATTTGAATTAATTCACTCAAAACGACAATTAAACTCACGCAAATAAGGTTCAATGTCACGG
>JAOWBH010034808.1:0-15645 GCA_028566215.1 Silene coronaria
GCCTAAACACTGAAAAATTTTGAGTCACCTCATTTTGTATCAAAGGATGAACTATACGACAGAGCAAGTGACTCATACAGGCAGATATAAGGTAGCAAATGGACTCACATTTGGTCCACGTATTCGGGCAGCAATGTTCAGTGATGGATCTGCATCAAAGCCTACATAAACACATGTGCTCAGTGGCTGAGTAACCTGAATGCAATAGGCATCAAATCAAACTTAGAACACAGACCGCATGTAGATAACACGAACAAAGTTGAAACTCCAAAAGGCACATTGCTGAGTATAATGCTAGTTAATAAATTGACAAAAAAATAGAATTAGTTGAAGCAAACCTGTTTCAGCATATCTTCAACAATCGATGCAGCACGATCTACTGCAAGAACACGTTCTGCCGTTTCTTTTAACTGCAAAAAAAATACATGTATGAGATAATACAAATTTGTCTCACTGGTGGCTCTTGGTCTCAATTTTACTACCTCCAATTCCCAAAACCAAATTCTCTCAAAGAAAATAGATAACTTGTGATATATGGGTCAAAAATTTTTGCAGAGGTGTGTCACAGATATGACGTGACATAGGACACTTCACATCTAACACTGGGTCTAAAAAAGACAATGTATCAAAGTTCTATATAATTCTTCTCATGCGAACTCTTAACAGATTATTTGAGCATGCGACCTCTTGAATGCAAAATAATCAGCAAATGCAGGGACAAAACAGAAGCTAGTAAGTTCAAGTGAACTTAACCCTCAATGCGACTAAAGAATACATATACAGCTATCCAACTATCGATGTCACACTTTGACTACAGGAATCTTATAGCACGGGATTCAACAGTTTCATCTTCACCCCGTGAAATAGTCCTTATCTATCATCTTAACAATGGTCATAGGAAAAAGAAAGAATAAATGGCAAGAAAGTAAAGAAGACTCAACCCACATGAGCGCCAGATGATATGTGAAGATATAGCGGTTTATCACCATCTGGTACTGCATTAGGTGGTCGGTACTTTCCCCTGTAAAATACATTTTTATGCACATTAGACAAGCAAGCAGTGTACATAGAACAAAGAATAAGAAAATTACAAAAATGCCAATAACCTAGTAATCACGACTGCACCAGTGCACTTCTGGATCTGCAGTGGAAAATCAGACAGTGAATCAGTCTACTTATAGAACACACAGCAGTTAGTAGTTACTAAGACTTGTATCATTTCCTGTCACCCCCTCCCTCATCAACCACAACATCAAAAACTTAGTCCCAAAATGAGTTGGGATCAACTAGTATGAATCAAATTGAATTGATGTATGAAACCACCAATGTGATATGGTAAAACAATTAAAAAGAAGAGAGGTTATAATAATCGAAACCACATACGTGGAAATAAGCTGTGAAGCGAAGAAAAAGAAGACATTACAACGAGAATTTTTTGGGGTGAAAGCTTCAAAGAACTTTAAATGAGACATAGAAATGCAGAATATTAAGAGGATAAAGGAATACTCCTTCCAAAACAACTGGAAAAATAACAGAAAGATCAAATGAAAAACGATTAGAAAAAGTAAAATAGAAGTAAAAAGAATCAATATGACAGAAAAATCACCCTTTCCCCTCCCCATATAAAATGTCCTTCCAGGCACCCTTCACTTTTGAAGATGGGATCCCTAGGACAGTAAAATCATTGAATAATAATATGTTGCTTAAGGCCATAAATCAGAAAAATATAGATCTATTAAAGCGCACCTCTTCCTGAGTCTGACGTCTTGTGAGCTTATACCGCATAGCAGGATCTGCATCATTTATAACGATTTCTCTTGCTATTATCACATCTTCCTGTATCTTTGGCTTTGACATCAAAAGAAGACTCAATAAAATAACTGGTGATCAAGATAAAAACATGAAACAAATGGCTGAGCAGTTGCATACTATTTGGTCTGTCCAAAACTAATCATCCTCGCATTCTCGCGATGATGCTGCACAAGTACAGCTAATGAGCTAGTCGATAGGAAATGAATTGCAAGTGGAAACATTATTAGTAGAAACTGGCAAATTGCATAACAACAAGCTTCTTTTTAAAATCCAAAATTTGAGCTGATTTTCAATGTTTGTAGCCTATTTTCTCTCTCTTACGACCGGTTTTTCACCAAATATATACACCATTCAAAACTAGAACAGGTTCCGGATATTTTTAAAAACAGCAAAAAATGCAAATCAAGCCACGGAAATGTCCGTAGCTGAATGGTGGTGTTTTGAAATAGCAGTTGATGTGGCCTAAATGCCAGCATTTTCCAAAAGAAGTTATATGAAGGGAATGTAATAAGGTCTAAAATTTTGTTTCATAACATGGCTGATGTGGCAGACTGGGAGCATTTTTAGACTATGGAATGCGTACAAAAGTAGAACGTACTTTCAAATAAGTAGAATGCACGAAAATCATCCCGAGGAAGGGAATATGATGGTGACATGCAATTATGGATGACATACACGCTGTCCACAATATGTCAATAAGGACATGCATCTCACTAATAATAACATACACCTAGGTATTTTCTTTCAACAACCCTTTGTTTGGATGGAGGACTTGGAGGGGAAGGGACGGAGCGAGGGACCCATTTTCCCTCCTATTAAATCCCTCCAACAAGAAAGCTTCGAAGGGAATACTTCATTGCTCCATTCCCTCTCCCCAGGTTCCTTCCTCTTTATCACCCTTCCCTCCCTTTCCCTCCTAAAAGAGTATCCAAATTCCAAACACAACATAATGGTCAAAATAGCAATATACAAGGTAACAAAAACACATAAGAAGATGGACTGCAACGGTATGAATCAACTATTAGCATATAGGGTAAAGGAAGCAAATATGAAACAATATACAGGGTAACGGAAGCAAAAATGAAAGTATCAAACCAAATATACAGAATAACAGAAGCAGATAAGATTGACTGCACCTTTATAACTCAATTACTAACATTCACAGCGAAGGAGGGTTCCAAATTAATAGGCATGGAGTACAGGCATGTGCACGCAATAACTCAAATAAAAGGACGGGACTTAGGGAAAAGATAAACACAATTATCATCTACAAAGAAGAAAAAAAGCCATCGTGACAACGTACCTGATTTAGTTTTTGAACCATGGCAGCAGCTTGGAGCTGCATCAGTGGTGCCTGAGTAAGAACAGCAGTTGGCATTATTCCTGGAAGAGAAACAGAGGGTTGTCCAAAAGTAGGTGTTGATAGTAATCCAGATGTAACAACTCCTGAAGAAATCAACGACTCGTCAGGCTGATCCCACCTCCTCTTCTTTCTGAAATAGCAGCTAAATTATACACAAAATAACAACTTCCCAATATAATATAGTTATCAAACCATCTTGTACACCATTGTATCGGGCTTGCAAGGGAAGAGGGTAATTATTAGTTTACTACTCAGTTAACAGAGCCCAAATGAACATGAAAAATGGAGGGTGGTGATAGTGGAAGGCGGAACTGAGGAAAAGAGGGTAATAATCCCCATAAAAAGGGAGCAGTTACCCCCTCCCCATTTCCCACGGCCCTAGGGTACCCTCATATGGGGGTAGTATCGTAATAATTCCCTATAACCTCCTCTTAATTCTAATTTACAGCTAGCTCTATTACTCCGGCAATAGTCACCACATCAAGCGATCCCTATACAATGACGACGCAACCCACCTCCCCCTAGGGTACCCCATACCCTTATATAGGGATAATAGTTCCCTATCAGCTCCGCTTTTTTCCTAATTTAAAGCTAGCACTATTACTCCGGCAATAGTTACTCCAAGCAAACCCTAACCAATTAGGACGTATCCAACTCGAAGCTTGCCAATTGAAAAAACTTACAAATCGCGATAACCACCTATTTTAACTACAATTTGTTCATTGTGATTTTAACAGCATAAATTAACATACTACAATCTAAAATCGAAATTTCATGTTCCGCGAAACTACTGATTTCAAATTCAGAATTACTCGAAACTTATACAGTAAAATCACATTTTCCTAATAAATTAACAAACATTAAAAACAATAATATCAATCCTAAACAGATATTAACAAACAAAAAAGTAATAATCAAAGCTGAAAAATTGTTATATGAGCATAAACTTACTTAACACTTCCATCCAATTGAATTAATCCTGTTTTATTGCTCATTATAATGATGAGACGCCCAAATTAAGTTGCAAAACCCTAAAAATTGAATTAGAAATCCCCAAAATCCTTATCACCGCAATCTCCTGGTGTATTGTGTGTGCGAAATTTAAACAATTCTCCAGAATAAAAAGGATGATATCTAAAAAGTTGTGTACGAGATTAAATTAGTGTAAGACTCGGTGAAAGATGAATTCGAGTTTGACAAGGATAAATCCGTATGACTGTATGAGAGGGTGAGCAAATACAGGTTCGGACCGAAAAAATGCACTGGATTGGATCATTTAGTCTGGACTAAATTGGGACCAAATTATTTTGGTTCGGTCTTTGTTCCTCATTTTTTGTCAATTTTCGGTACGGTCTGGTTCAGGAACGGTTAATTTAGATCCGGACTGAATGAAACAATTTTTATATTTTTAAAGACTAATCATTTATATTTATATTTATATATATATATATATATATATTAATCCCTTAACATGCATGGTGACATGGCACAATAATTTATATATATATTAATCCCTTAACATGCATGGTGACATGGCACAATAATAAGACACTTACAATGACATGACATTCAAACACATACATATTACTTTACATATTGCATTGTGTCAATAGTCTACGTATATATCGAAGCATTCTGCCAATAGTCTATGTATATATCCAAATTTATTGCTATAGATATTTGCCTTATTAACATATCAGCCTTAATTATAAGAAAGATTCCTCTTTTTCAATTATAAGAAAGATTCCTCTTTTTCAATCCCTTGATTTCAGTATTACTTAAAAGATTTCCTCATTTTCAATTCCAATCCCTTGACTAACATCTAAAATAATTTCGGTATAGAATAATTGATAATTCCAATCCCTTGATGAACATCTAAAATAACGATTTAACATCTTAAATTAACGATTTACATCTGACATATTCTAAGATAATTGATATTTAAATTAAAATCTTCATATACAATTAAATCCATTATTTCAAAACATATAATTTAAATTGAAATAAATATGTGCAAGTCATAACCCTTGCTATTTGCTGCTAATTCATCACCCTTATTTTTCGAGAGAATTGATATTTCCTATCTTGTGCAAAGAAACTAACTGCAATATAACAAAGGAAACAAAATAAAAAAAATCTATTTCATAGTATATAATATATAAAAACGGAATATCATAACAAATCAACACAATATTTAAGTTAAAAACATACAATATTTAAGTTAAAAACAGAAGTTGATTTTAAGTGCTGCTATTATTTGAGGAAATCCCTTGATTTCGTATATTTTAAAAATAAAAACGGAATATCATATCAAATCAACACAATATTTAAGTTAAAAACAGACAATATTTAAGTTAAAAACAGAAGTTGATTTTAAGTGCTGCTGTTAATTGAGGAAATCCCTTGATTTCGTATATTTTAAAAAGATTTCCTCATTTTCAATCCCTTGATTTCGTATATTTATAGATTTAATAGATTTAATTAAGTGCTTATAAAAAGACATATAAATACATACAACCACACGGTTTATTTGTACACATTACCGAACAAATCATACATCAAACACAACTAATTTCTAAGAAAAAAAAATGGCCCAAAAAAACACCCTCACCACATCCATGACTCGAAATACCACCCCTCTGTCATCCACCATCAAAGAACTGAAGGTCAACAAGAAAAACCAAACTCTGATTGCTAGAGTGGTCCGAAAATGGTATCGCACTGACTATGTTGTCCCAAACCAACATGCAACTATTGAAATGCTATTGCTAGACACTGAGGTAGTTTTTCCTTAATACAACCTAAAAAATACAAGATAGATAACAAACACAAGTATGTTTATATGTTGAAAATTGTTATGAAAATAATAGTTATAATCGGATGAATGGGGTCAGCTATAATATATATTGCTGCTAAAGAGATTATTATAATTCCTAAAGTCATTCTTATAAATATAAAATGGAACAAATTGGAATAAAGATAATTATAATTCACGGGCTGTTTTATAATTCACATCAAATACATATAGTGCTGAGAATATTGATTATTTTTATCTCTAAAATATTGTGCAGAATAATATCATCCAAGCAACGGTACGTCAACTAATAGTTGAACGATTCGACCCAAGGATTGTGGAAGGTGTTGCATACAAAATAACTGGATTTAGAGTGTCTGAAAACAATGGATCTGAAGTTGCAACCCCTCAGCCATTTCGTCTGTACTTTGAATATGGTACCTTTGTTTTTAAAACACCGAACGTGCCAATCCCCATGTATGGATTTTCTTTGCAATAATTTGGTGATATAATTGCCAATGACTCTCTAGATAGACATTTCATAGGTACGTTATATTACTCACCCATAAGACATATGTGTGGCTCATTTATTTAACCATTGTAATTGAAAAAAAATGCAAGACATGTAACTGTATGCATTTTCGGTTTCAGATGTAATTGGTCAGTTTGTTGGAGTAGGAGAACTCAAGAAAACTCCAGGGGGCCATCCAATTAAGACTGTCAAACTCGAGAATATGGAGTATTAACTTAGATTAAATTTTTCTTATTATTATATACATATATAATGCATACAATAACTATGATGCCTAATCTAATTATCAACTGTAGGAAGGAACAAATGACATGCTCGGTGTGGGGAAAATATATTACTGAAATAGACGAGTTCATTGAGACTCAAACTGCATCAAGTGAACCAGCATTTATGGTCATACAATGTGCACAACGGGTTTGTTTCCAAGGTAAGTTGCATTTTACAATCCATAAAAATTAATTAATAGTATCTGAAAGCACACTAATTAATGTGATACATCAAATTTAGGACAAGTGCGCATTCAAACATCAAGATATGCGGCCAAGATTTACCTTAACCCAGACATTCCGGAAGTCGATGCCCTTAGAAGAAGGTAAAATATTAATTAATAACTCAATTTTTATCATTTAAACTTACCTAACTTGATTTTTATCCATTAACTTTTTTAACTTAATACAGGTTGAATGAATGTAATGACCCAGTGTTGTCCCGTATAACTCAAATCAGTGATGAGCAGACCGATATTCTTTCCACTGATAGTATACTTAGCATAAAGGAAATCAAGAATTGCAAAAGGGTATATATTTTACATATGGGATTTTTATCGATATTATAAAATATATTTGTATTTTACTCTTATTTTGTTAAAACACTAAAACAAACAGGCTGGTGATTATGTGACACTTGCAAGCATTGATGACCTAGAAACAAGTATTGGATGGTACTACGATTCATGCAAGTTATGTAGAACAAAGGTTGAACTCCGTCAAGATAGTCGTTGGCATTGCAAAAAAGAGGACTGTGATGGTTTTACAAAAGGGTTAAAAACTAAGGTCCCCAGGTAAAATATATAGTACTTAGATAAGTAGACTATAACAATGCATTCTTTCTTAAATTTTTTCACGAACACAGTAAGCAATCAAGTATGAACTACCTACCTTCATGTGCAGGTACCAAGTAAGGTATCAGGTTGTCGGGGAAGAGAGTGATTATGCCGAATTCACCCTATTTGAGAACCACATCGCAACTTTGGTGAAAGCGACCGCATCAGAGCTTCTTGCTGCACAGAAAAGACCACAAATACCATAAGAGTTAGCCGTATTCATCGGTAAGAGGTATGTATTCAAGGTCCGTGTTAAGCAAAATTTCAACATTGATCAGAAGTCAAGAAGCTATGTTGTAGTTAGTATGACCAATGATCCCGAAGTTATAAGTCAGTGGGAGAAGAAGTTTGAAGCCCTCCAGGTATTTATTTATAACCAAATATGTCAATACAAATGCTACAGTATACAATGCATATAATCGAGTCATCATTTCTCTTACTTAGGAATGTTCTAAAACAAGCACAGACTCTGTTCCTATCATCTCGATTGAAGATAATACTGCTAACAGCGAAATGATAATGGTAATCCTTGCTTTTCACATTTTTATTTTCAGAAAATAGGATGTATTGTGTCATGATCTCATACTTATATATATTTTTTTTTGCAGTCGGGTGACACTGATTGTCAATTGATTGATGTCCAAGATCATACACCTCCTCTGAAAAGGAGCGTCTCATGGATGCTTGAAGTTGTGGGAGATGAAGGTGATGATCCACCAATGATGGACCAAGAATCGGCAACAAAGAAAATCATGAAAATCAAAATCGAGAAGAATTAATAAGCATCTATTTATCCTAAGAATAAAAGCATGATTATACTCTGCTACAAGTATTGGTTACATTTATAATTCTTGAAGTTGTTTAAGTTTATGGCTCGAATGTGGGTTTGATAGAATCTCACATTTGAGGGCTTGATATGTTTAAGATATTATATTATAAAATGATATGATTATGACTATTATTATTATTTTGATGATTATCACTATTATTACTATTATTATTTGTCACTTTTGTCCAGAACTGTCCAACACTACTTGCAATTATAACATTTGCCATAAAGCAGTAACACATAATGCACTCACCTCTAATCTTGAATCAGTATCCTCATATTGTAAAAGACCACATCGTAACACAGACAAAGAAAAAAAAGGGCAACGGATTTAGAACAAATAAGGTCCTGAATCAACATTTTCAATTCCCCAACAGAATCACCCCCTAAATTCCAATTTTTATTTTCAATTCTCCAAACAGAATCACCCCCAAAATCACTTAAATACAAAAGTAAAAATCAATCAAAAATCAACTGCAACCAGATGACGTAATGCCAGACACCCAAAATAAAATGGAGAAGCTTTCTTTGTTTTTCATGAGATACTTTAGCATTACGACTACACTCCAAAAAAAAACACACTCTAAAATTCACCAAATTTATTTCTAAACAAAAACAGCCTTCAGAAAGCACAAAATTATTTTAATTGACAGTTGAACAAAAACTTAAAATTTATACAATCATTTGTAATAAAAGTATAGGCCTATGTACATTAAACCTCCATTTCCTAATTTGAAATTTTAAAAGTTTTGGCCTAATTACACAGAAATTCTCAGAATAATTTCCTATAGTTACCTCTCCAAAACATAATAGTATATTTGAAAATACTATTCTTATTTCCATAAAAACTCCAATTCCTTATTTGAAACTGAAATCAGTTGGCGCCAAAAGGCAATTAGGCAGATTCAGAATTCAGAATAATGGAGTATATTTTTCCCTCCAAAACAGAAATTAAATTTGAAAATACTCTTCTAATACAGAAGCGCTACATCTTCTAAATTGAAAATTTAATCGTTTGGAGCCAAAATGCACTTAAAATTTGCAGTAATCTAAAAGATCCAAAATTGAATTTTACAAATCTCGCGCAAAAAAAACTTACATCTCCATTTCAAAACTAATCGCCAACCATATATAATCCTTATGTCACATCAATAAACTACACAAAGAACATTAACAAATTGTCATTATGGATCCACCTTCATCAGATCATGGTCAAAAGAAAAGAAAAGGCATTCAAGGAGAAACCAGTCAAGGTAATCCTTATATATCAATATTCAGATCATGCTATATGATATCATTATGGTTTTGGTTATTTATGAATTCTCTCATATCATTATCTTTGTTTATTATGACTCACGCAGGTGAAAAAAAAAATACGTCATTCTGCCACACCTATGGCAAACATCGAGGCGCTTAGATAGAGTAATCAAATTCAGAATTCTATTGACCCGATAGGTGAAAGATGATGTTATCTATTTAATTTGCATTATTTAAAATAGATATAGATATTGAATTTTGTAAAAAAAAAAAAAATAGTATCATGAATACCATCTCTATACGGATAATTTACGAATGATAGGTGCATACGACATTTGCCTATTGACTAGCCATGTTCACATGTGATGTGTACTAACATAACTACTACACAGATTTGTCATCAACATATCCAAATCAACAACTCGCTTGCAACTTGGACGCAAACCTTAATTGTAGGTCTAAAAGTAGAGGTAAAGGAAAAGCTATTACGTTGCAAGGTATTTACCAAAAAGCCAACTTAAAATTTATTGTACACAGAGCCCTTTAACATAAATCTCTATTAATTCTCTTATATATATTGTAAACAGTTACAGGAAACAAGTGTCAAATTGCCACACCTCTGGCAAATATAAGCAATCTTAATCTCGGAAGGACCAACCAATTCCCTAATTGTGTCAGCACAGGAGGTGAAAGAATATAAAGTTCTCATTACGTCCTATAGAATTACCTTTACATCATCATAGTGCTCAACTTAACATCATCATTCATGTTTTACCCTTCCCATATTGTGTCTGTTTTAGAATATATTCACAAATACTCTAGCCATGATATCCTATCATCATTATACATATAAACTTATTATGCTAGGTGCATATAATATTATTTAAGCGACTGACAAAATTACGATGATTCATCTGAGTAACAAAAAAGCAGAAAATTCACTGTCATTTCCAAGTTAACAAATGGTAAACAGCATGGATTCACGGCGCAATGACAGGTCTAAGAGTAAAAACAAAGAAAAAGCTCCCATGACAGAAAACAATCAAGGTATTCGTGATTAATCTCACTTCTATACTATTATAATCACATATTTGAACTAAATATTCTTCTTATGCTAGGTGCATATAATATTATTAAGTGACTGACAAAATTCCGATTATTTATTTGAAAAACAATAAAGCAGAAAAGTCAGTGCAATTTCCAACTCAGCAAATGGTAATCAGCATAGACTCGCAGCACAATGATAGGTCTAAGAGTAAAAACAAAGGAAAAGCTCCCATGACTAAAAAAAATCAAGGTATTCGTGACAAATCTTACTTCTATACTATTATAATCACATACTTTCAACAAAATTCATATGGTGTATTTGAGTAACTGATAAGCAGAAAAGTCAGTGCCATTTCCTACTCAACAAATGGTAATCAACATTGACTCTCAGCGCACTGATAGGTCTAAGAGTAAAGACAAAGGAAAAGCTCCCATGACTGAAAACAATCAAGGTATTATTCGTAATTAATCTCAATTCTATACTATATGATCACATACTTTCTAACTAATTGATATTTTTATAATATACTCAACATTCACTATGTTATATACCCCATCTTACAAGTATAACATATTGTACAATCAGTTCTAGAGCTAAGCAAATACAATGACATGGAAAGACCTGACAGCTATGTTCCTCTTAACGTTCCATTTATGGACCAACGTCATGGTAATTATATACATTATAACTTTAATTTATGTTAAACTATAATTACAATTATACATTATACATCCCACCTTTCTGAAATTGCCTTTACTGTATTATCCTCATCTAGGTTTGCGAGCATGTTATTTATGCTCAAATATAGCAAGAAGGAACAGAAAATTCATCATCTCAAATATGAGATCGACGAATGCAAAAGATTCACGTCAATTACACAGTTATCCTTCAACATGTCCATTTCATAGGAGTAGTGGATTTTA
The DNA here is from genome assembly GCA_028566215.1 of Silene coronaria. Taxonomy (NCBI): domain Eukaryota; kingdom Viridiplantae; phylum Streptophyta; class Magnoliopsida; order Caryophyllales; family Caryophyllaceae; genus Silene; species Silene coronaria. The sequence continues at coordinate 11,661 of JAOWBH010034808.1, forward strand.
ACGGTAACAACCGCTTTTCCTTATATTCAGTAGCTAATGACTAATATGATTGTTTATGTCGTTGACATTATTTACGAAGAGCTTACTGGTGTGTTTAGAAGTATTCAATATTGATACACTAACACGCAAACTTAATGCCAACAACGCAAGAAAAAGGAGAAGTTATATCTTATCTGAAAAGAGATCTGGAAATCCTCGATCTGTACTCGATGAACTGTCTACTTCGTCGACACCTTTGACCTGCATCAACACAGGTACAAGCCAAAAAAAATAAAAAAAATTAGAGTTTCCAAAATAACATATTATGTTAGAAATTAGATTTTCAATAATAAGACACTTACAATGACGACTACACTCCAAAACAAAACAAAACACTCTCTAAGTTTATTAACAAATATCATATTAACGATTGCAGAATTTTTAATGTAGACGGATACATTTTGAGTAGGATAGTGCATTGCTCAGGAAACATATTTGCAAACATTACTATAAAAATGTTAAGGAAATCAAAGAATATCACCCTGGAAACAAAAAAATTCATCGAGCACTATGAAAATGATTATATAACCGAGTGAACTAAATAATGCATAATTTCCTTTCTTTAACAGGTTTTAACTCACAAAGTGTTATCAGCAACATGAACAAGCCAACAATGCAAAGCACAGAGGTTATTCAGTCCCTGATACGAAATCTAAGTTCGTCCTATGAAGAACATGTGAACAAAAAACACAACAATGATTTTCAAGGTGATGTCATCAATTTTACGCAGCCTACTTTACAAACCACAAATATCACTCCAACAGGGAGAGAAGAGATAGAAGATGAGATGTTTAGCGAGCCGTTTAGCGACACGGACAGCAATGATGGTACAGTAGAAGAAGGTATTTATCATAACTGAAACTGTGAACAAATATACATTCACTTTAACATTAAGTTAATACATTATATTACATTATACCAGTCTGACGACGACAATACTTATTTACATTCCCCTTCACAGATCTACTCCAAGATTAGTGGGATATCGGAGACCCAGATTTTGAGTGTAAGAAGTGCTATGCACAAATGTGGTATGAAGAGAGAACACCCAAGAGTACCAAACCTAAACAACCTTTGTTCTCAATGTGTTGTAGTGATGGAAAGGTACAACTACCTTTAATGGAGAAACCACCTCAATTACTCCACGACCTACTAAATGGTTTACATCTACAAAGCAATCATTTTATTGAGAACATTAGAGCATATAATTCAATGTTCTCCTTCACATCAATGGGTGGCAAAATCAATCATTCGGTAAACCAAGGTCGTGGTCCATACACTTTTAGGATGGGTGGTCAGAATGTACACTTGATTGACAGTTTGTTACCAACAACTGGATCCCGTCCAAAATTTTGTCAACTATACATATATGATACTGAGGAAGAAGTCAACAATAGAAAGAATGCTGCGAGGTTAGCCATTCAAAGCAATTATTCTTTATGTTAGCGTGACTTTAATCAGTAGTTTTCCTGATTTAAATTGTGTGATTTGGTTCTTAATCCTGTCATGTTTTTGTTTTGCAGTTCCGGGGGTGATCCTCAAAGGTTTGATGACGAGCTCATCAGTGCTCTAAAATCAATGATCGATGAAGAAAACACTTTGGCAGCAAATTTCAGGATAGAATTAGTTCGGGTATTGCTGGTGAGATAAAGATGAAGCTCATTTCCAAGCGAACAAGTGACAGTAGGACTTATAATCTCCCAACGACTTCTGAGGTAGCAGCTCTTATCGTTGGAGATATCGAGAAAACTATTGATAAGAGAGACATTATAATTGAGCGTCAGTGTGGCACATTAAAACGTATATCTGAGCTACATCCTAAGTACCTAGCATTACAATATCCATTACTTTTTGCATATGGGGAAGACGAATTTCGACTTGGTATTTCACATAGTGACTAGTTGATTGCCTCATCTAGCAATTCAACAAAACCACATAAAGACCTAACATTGCACGAGTGGTTTGCATTTCGTCTACAAGATAGACCAATTGACAAGGAGGCCTCAACCATATTGCTTTCCCGACGACTATTCCAACAATTTTGCGTTGATGGCTATCTAATTGTTGAAGGGCAACGATTAGCATATTTTCGTTTTAATCAGCCTAAACTTCTTCTATTAACAACTGTATTTAATTATGAAATATATTCGATTACTGAAACTTATTCACTTTTGGCGCTATCAATTTTGCAGCCGTCTACACCATTGAATTTCAAAAGCGAGGTCTACCTTATGCTCATATCTTACTATTTTTGCACCGCAATGACAAATTCCGTCAGGTTGAAGAGGTTGACAAAATTATATTTGCTGAACTGCCAGATCTAAAGGATGATCCAGCTCTTTACAAAGCAGTGTCAGAGTACATGATGCATGGTCTATGTGGGTTAGAATATTCAGCTTCGCCATGTATGGTTGGATCTATATGCTCTAAAAAATTTCCAAAGAAGTTATCTGAAAGAACAACCTCCGATCGTGATGTGTATCCGATCTGTAGGCGGAGGGACACTGGTGTTACAGTCGTTAAAAAGGGTCACAAGCTTGACAATCGATATGTCGTCCAATACAATCCGAAGCTGCTTTTAAAGTACCGTGCTCACATCAACGTGGAGTGATGCAACCATTCAAATTCCATCAAGTACTTATTCAAATACATCAACAAGGGATATGATCGCGTCACTATCCACACGTCCCATCAGCGTCAAAATGAACAGAATCTTGGGGTAGTTGATGAAATTCAGCAGTATATGGATTGTCGTTATGTGTCGGCGTGTGAGTCCGTATGGAGATTATATGGGTTTAAAATCCCTTTAGAACTCCACCCGTCCAATGACTGACATTCCACCTGCCAGCTGAGCAGCCGATAGTGTTCAATAACGACGACCCAAAAAGACGAAATGTTAAAAGGAGTCAGTTTCTAGAATGGATTAAGTGCAACGCCAAATTTGCATAAGCAAGGGAGTTATTGTATAGTGAGTTCCCCATGAAGTTTGTGTTGAACAAAAATACTAAAAAGTGGACTCAAAGAGAGAGTGGGTTCTGTATCGGCAGAATTCATCACATCTCTCCCGGCTGCGGGGAACTTTATTATATGAGAATGCTTTTGAATTATGTCAAGGGACCTAAAACCTACGAGGACATACGAACCGTAGATCAATTTGTACATCCTACTTTTAAAGAAGCGTGCTACGCTCGGGGGCTAGGTGATGATAAGGAATATGTTGAAGCAATTAAAGAAGCGGCTAACTGGGGTTTCAGATTTTATCTTAGAAAGTTGTTTGTCATATTGATGACGTCCAATAATTTATCAAAACCTGAAAGTGTGTGGGCGGCGTCTGCTGTCTGAAGATATCCTCCATAGGCAACGTACATTATTAAGAAATCCAAGTATTTTTTCCTTTTTTTTAAACAATTGCTAACATGTGTATATATGTAATAATATGTGATTGTGATTTTGTTTGTTATTTACATTCTTGCTTATAAAAGAATTCATATTTCATAGAGTTGGATATAAGTGCTGAGGAGCTGCAAAATTATGCATTATGTGAGATCGAAGCCTTATGACAGAGTAATGGTAGCACTTTGCGCAGATTTGAAAACATGCCATTCCCGAACTATGAAATGACTGCATTACTAGGGAACAAGTTGATATTGGATGAGTTGTCGTACGATAGAGAGGCCCTCCGCGAAGAGTACATGAGACTTACTGCCTCTATGACTGAAGAACAAAGATCTGTTTATGAAGAAATCATGGATAGCATTCGACATCGCCGGGGAGGTATTTTCTTTGTGTATGGTTACGGCGGGATAGGTAAGACGTTTACACTACAAAAAAAAGGCGGAAAACTGACGGAAAAAATCCGTCAGTACAGACCCTTATCCGTCAGGAAACACGCTTTCCTGACGGATTTTCCGTCAGTAATGTCCGTCATTCCATTTCGTCACAGAAA